>NCQT01066037.1:0-11658 GCA_002740465.1 Stenocereus thurberi
AGGATCTTATACATATTTAGAATGAGGGGGATTAGGTGGAGAAGTAGACACACCATGAGACCCACATTCTGGAGAAAGGGATGAGAAGAAATAAGGGGAGGAGACATACTCGCATCATGTTCACCCACATGGGTATCAATTTTCCTTACCTAATAATCATAAAGAGATCATGATATTAATATTCCTCACATCACTAGGGTTGAAAGAAGAAGAAGGAGGTCTCCCTTTTGGTTTCACTTTAGGCGAACTATGAAAAATCCATCTCTCCCTGTTTGACATGGTAAGTTGAGTGAAGAGTTCACTCATTGTCATCATCATCCTCTCATTGGGCTATTTGAGCTCTCACAACATCCTCTCCATATCACTCGTCCTCTCGTTTACTTTATCTATTTCATTATACTCACGATGGGGGGTAAGATTGAGGAACAACCGGTTGATAAGGAGGCCCTCTAAGGACATTGTATGCCTCTTGAAATGGTGACCTTTGATAAGAAGAAGAGGAGGTGTTTCCTTCAAAAGCACCACCTTGAGCATTAGGCATTAAGGCATTTTTGCCGGTCCATGAAAAGTTAGGGTGCTTAGCCCACCCCGGGTTGAATGTACGAGAATAGGGGGTCAAAATTTGGCCTTTGAAAGGTTACATTCACCTGTGCTTAGCCTTGTCCAACAACCAATTGTTAGGCAAATAATGGACACACAGAGAATGGTGAGGGCTTAGCATTAGGAGCAAGAACCAATTTGGGGAGAGGGATAATTGTTCAGCGCTTGGGACAAAAGTATTCCTTTCAACATGTTCTCAAGGGCGGTAAAATGAGTTTCAATGTATATGGTATTCGTGACTGCATGTATACACCTCTTTTGACTACTAATCCGAGCACCTAGATCCTCATCCCTTGTGGTCTCCCATTATAAGGTCTTTTCTGCTCCTCTAAAAACTCCCAATCCTCAGTCCCACTCTTGTTCAAGAATCCTATTGACACATGCATTCAACCATGGCCCGGGTCTTTTTGTCAAGGCCCTCATAGATGATTTGATACAAACACCATTGTTTAAGCCATGGTGGGGCCATTGAGCTAACAAGAGCTTGAACCTATCAAAACACTTCCAAAATGATTCCCTCTGTAATTAAACAAAGTGGTTGATTTAATTTCTTAATTTTATGATCTTCCCATTTGAAAAATATCTCCTTTAGAAAAATCTCACGAACCCATCCCGCGTAGAGATAGAGTGTGTGGGAAGGGTATGCATCCATTTTTTCATCGAAACCTTCAATGCAAAGGGAATAAAACGTAATCTAACAATGTCTTGGTGCACATTCGGGAATTATACCATGGAGGATACTTCCTTAAATTCACTTAGAAATAGGTAAACATCCCTATCTCCGAAGAATTTAGGAAGCACGGTTGTGTTTTGGAGACTAAATGCAAATTATGCATCCTTACTAAGTTCTGGGGTTTGATGAAGGATTGGTGGACCTGGGAGGATAGAAAATTTAATTTGGTCTCCTCTATGGAGGAGGTGGAGCCTGTGCATCTCCATTTGCCATTATTTCCAAATTGACTACTAGTGGTGGGGTTGCCTCAATGTGAAGTTGTAAGATTTCAACACGAATAAGTCTCCCACAACTCAATGACCTTGTTTAAGCACTCATTCAACATTTTTGAATTTTTTTGACTTTTTGAATTTTTTTTGAATGTTTTCTTAAATGACAAACAAAAATAACTATATACAATAATCATCTAAAACCAACGCAAACCCGATACCATAATCCTCGGCAACGGCCCTAAAAATTTGTTGACTAGTATGGTTTGAGAATGAGAAGGAATGTCGTCCATTGAGACGATGGGGGTTTACTTAGCTTTCGACCCCATTGTAATGGAGGTTTCGTTTGATTATCTACCCTAAATTACTTTAATAGTCAAATATAAACTAATTACACAATAAATCAAAGCATCAAATAAAACACAATTGCAAGGATTTGAACTAACCTATTTATCAGTGTGTACACTAACAAGCAATGCACAGAAAACACATCAAATCAATGATCATAGGGCTTGACATGGCCCTTTGAGCAATATGGCCGCATAACTTCCCAATAATCCTCAAGGATCACCCTAAAATAAAATCTAACATAACCTTCAACTAATTAATCTAGTCTTAAGCAATAAAAGTCAAGGGAGAGAAAGTTACTCACTAAGTAATGTCACTTGATGATGGTGTTTGCTTGATCAATGAAATGCCCAACACCATTAAACTTCGATCTCAACTACCATTAATGAGCTTTGCATCTTGAAATGTGACACCAATTGATGAAACCTTATATTTGAGGATTGAGAAGAAGATTCTAGAAAGAAGGATGACTAAGTTTTGAGAAGTAGATTAAGGGTTCAATTCTATTGGGATCTTACCTACAATCTATCTATACCTCTAGTTCATCAAAATCCATTTTTTATGGATGAGGTTTGTTGATAAAAAATAGTGAATTTGGGGGAATTTAGGAGAGAGAAAGTAAAATTTAAACTCAACGTGAGAAGTGTAACAAGAAAATACTAAGATCAAACCAAAGGATTAACTTTCGTTAATGAGGCATTTGAGTCTACAAATGTTTGCGCGAGAGAGAAAAAACTGTTGATCTAGGTTAAAACCCTAAAAAATATCTCTAACTCCCCTTCTAATTATCCCCAAACATTCTTTGAATATAAACAACCCCAACACTTGGTACGGGCATGCCACATGGCACGGTCTTATGCCAAAACTCTGCCCGCAATTTTCTACTACTTCCTGGTGATTTAGCATGATTTAACTAATTGGCAGAGTTTGACTTCCTTTGTGGCATGGTTTTGCGCTACTTTTCTTCTTTTTCTTCTGACTTTGGAGCATTTTCATTTCTAAGCCTACAAAATACAAAACATTAATAACCTATCAATTTAAGAGCTGTTTATGGGCTAAATCAAGTATTAAAGATGGGGGAAAATGTGTGGGTTGGAGACCGAACATAATTTCCCCTAGAGGACGTTTATCTCCTGCATGCACTCATGCCTTGGAGCAAATAGACAATGCTCCAAAGATGGTATAGGAGTTGATCAAGTTAAAGGTTGATGAAGCTATGTCACTTAATGATCAAGAAGTTGGATGAATTCCCTTCTTGTTGAAGAAAGACGAGAAAGATTGCTCCTAAGAGCCAATCCATCAAAGACATGATAGGGACAACCAAAACTCGAAAGGAGTTTTTTTCGTACTACTTCAGAGGAAAGGGATCCTGAGAACATATCTCCCAGGTACTGGAGGAATAAAGATGAAGACTTGAGAGAGACCTTAAACTACCAAAAGGCTAAGTAAGAAGAATCCTTATTGAAAAGGCCTAGTTAAGATAGGTCTTATTATGAAGAAAAGTATGAGGAGACTCAAAAAAACAGTGATAAAGTTTTATCAAGGTTATATCATCTCAATAGCATTCAAAGGAAAATGCTATAACAATCCTTAATCAAGGTGCATCATTGGCCAGTCGCCCAAAAATCAGGACACCTTTTGACATAGAGATCTAGGAGGCTAAATTCTCAAAGGTGATCAAAGTGCTAAATATAGGGTAATTTAATAGGACTAGTGACCTTCAAGAGCACCATCATGCATATCTAACTCAAATCTACACAATTTATGACTCGAGAGTATCTTGATTCTATGGAAATAATTCTTAATTAGGGGTCCATATTTTTAGAATGTAATCCAAAGTACCAACTATTTTAGGTAAACTATTAATAGAGGATAATATTTTTCGAAATAGTTACTGATCGAAGTTTTTCTTTGTAACTTAGTCCCTGAACTTTCTGAATTTACAACTTTTTGTCCACAATGAGGTTTAACATGCAAATAGTCAACTTTTTGGTACTTTTTAATAAAACTAAGCTTATATTTTTGTTTAAACTTCTTATAATGACTTTACTGGTACCAGTTATCACAATCTACTACTTATATCATAAATGTTATATTTTCTGTTATTAATAGCCCACTATACTTAGCAAAATAATTAAAGCTTAATCAGAGAGTTTCGACCATTACCTGAATGTAGTCAGCTCTGGATTTCGTCGTTTCTCTAACTTTCGGTTTACAGACATTGCTAATCTCAACTCCACTTGCCTTAGCTCAGGTACAACATAGATCTGTTTTGTTTCCTACCTCGGACCAGTCACTAATCAAGTTTTACTTATTTTTGAAGGATAGTGAGACTCTAATCAAGAAATTATAATATTTAAGACATAAGATTCAATTGGATAGTGTTCCCTACTGAGAAACTTCTTTTATTGAAAGCTTGAAAATGGAAATATTACAATGGAAAGCTTGAAGAGGGACTTTAAGCTAAGATCATTAGAGATGCTTGATCATAGAGAAATGGAGAATCCCGACTTCTCTTCTGCTCAATAATGCACGAATGACCATGTCCCTTCTCAACGCTCGACCTCTCTATTTATAGAGGAGATGGGGGTACATATGATGCTCTAATGACTATAGTACATAAAGATTTTTCACATGGCTATAGTATATACTGACTCTACAGTACATACTTTAATTTATAGCCCAGACACTTGTCGAAATAGTACAATAATAGGACAACCACTTTTTAGAGCTTTTAGTGATGACAAGACTAGTCATCATTATTGAGATTCTGTATTCCTTCATCTCCAATTATATCTTCCAAACTGTCATTATCTGGATAATCATCAAAGTCTTCATCAAGTTGCTTAAGATGCTCTAGATCCTATTTTTCAAATAATTCAAGAAGATATTTTTTCCTTTTTTCTGATAAGAATTTTTCAACTTCAACATCAAAAACATAATCAAAAACATCTTCTGGCACTGCTCCTTCCACCTTCATGTAGTCTTTGAATTCATTATCATAGATGAAAGTAGTGTTTACATAATGCATTAATGTTTTTTCTCATTCGATTAATTCCCAATATTGATGATAAATGTTGAAAAGTCCAATGCCCCTCGATAAAGTAGGATCAGTAACTAGATGTACTGAATTTTCATGAACCCAATTTTGTAGTTGATCATTGAGATCATCGCAATCAACGATTTAAACAAGATAATGGGCTGGTTTAGCTTTTTCATTTTCATATTCAATTAGAGCACTATAAACCTTTAAAGTTAGGTATCTTCGAACTGAAATTTTTGTTGGACCCTTAGGAGATGTAAGAATCCAATGAATCCTTTTGAACATACATTGCTGAAAATTAGTTAAGATTGAGAAAAATGAGAACTTTGGATCTGAGATTTCTATGAAGTAAAATATCATCCCGTATTTTCATGCTTTAAAGATAGGATCATTTGAAGATAATGAAGTTGCTGGAAAACAAATACTATCAACTCCAGATTTGTCGAAAAAATAGATCGTTGTACTCTAAGACTTCCAAATATCATAGGGATAATGATAATAAAAGTCGATGCAGGTTGTATACCACTCATTCAACAATTTTTCTTGAATATGAGAACTTATTTTTTCTTGGATATCATAAGAACACTGAACGTAACTAATTTATAACTCTAGAAGAGAAAATCTTTGGGCTATTAGGTAGATAGCAGAAAGTACACCAAAATGTGATCTGTATGGAATTCTAGGTTATCAATAAAGACTTTACTAGAAGGCATAACCCATTCTATAGAAATGGCATCTCATTAAGGATTTCCTCCTTTTCTGGCAGGAGGTCGGCTTTGATGATCGCCAGAGTTCTCGAGTTAAACTATCTGCCAGAGAGTTCTTCGATCTCGGTATATATTCAATAAAGAAGGAAAACTAGTTAAACCATAATTACCAATGCAGGAGTCGTCCTTGCGCTTGCATATTTGACAAATTTTTTTTTACAAACCCAAGTAGTCCTTTGCAATCAATTCGAATAAGAAAAGGTTTTGGAGCTAAAAAGATTAAGAATTTTTCAATTTCCCTTATAACTGTAACGATTTCTTTTTCTATTGTAGGATAGTTGTATTCTACCTTATTAAAATTTCTACTGCACTATTTACAGAGTTTTTCTTCTTCTTTGATTTTGAGTACCGTACTCCAGTGCTCATTGCTAGGATCTGTTTCAAGAGCTAAATCATCTCCTTCATTATCGAAATTAAGGACAGGAAGATTTTTACACATTTTTTTTAAAATTTTTAACAATCTTTGTATCATTATTGGTCCATGTCCAACTTACTTCTTTGTTGAGTTTCTGCTGCAATGGCTTTCTTAATTTGGGTAAATCTTTAATAAAATCTGAGGCATAGGTAAGGCATCCGAAAAAATTTTCTAGCTACTTCCTATCTTCAATTTTTTCATAAAATTTTTCTATTTTTTCTAGAATATACTTTTGTAGGATGATTTGTCCAACTTTTGTCTCTAAACCTAAAAACTCAATTTCTTGCTATGCATAAGTGCATTTGTTCTTACCAAGTATAATGCCGTGATCAATGCACCTCTGGGTAACTGCTAAGACATCATCTTTGTGCGGTTCTATGGTTTTATAAAAGACAAGGATGTCATCGATGTAAACTAAACAACAATGATTGAGGTCTTTAAAGATATTATCCATTCTTCTTTGGAATCTTTGAGGTACATTTTTAAGACCAAATGGCATTACCATCCCTTCATAATGTCCTTGTCGAGCACTAAATGCAGTTAAAGGAATAATTTCCTCATCCATTTTTATATGCCAATATCCATTTTCGCAATCCATTTTTGAGAACTAAGAGGCTCCTTGAATGCTGTTGAAAAGGACTGTTTTGTTAGGAATATAATAACTATCAAAGACAGTATTATCATTAAACTTTTTATAATTGATTACCATTCTAACTTTTTCTCTTTTTTTTCCTGCATGATTTCTTACCAACAGGATTGGTGTGAGGATTTTTGCTATTCCTGATTAATCCTTTATCAAGAAGTTCTTTAATTTGTTTATCAAATTCTTGGGTATTCTGGTGGGTATACACCATTTGTTTGACTCGGATAATAGTGTTAGGATTTAATAGACTGATTTTAGCAAATATTTTATCTTTATTCCAAAACTTTAGTAGATTATCAGAGTAGAGTTCCTTACATTATTTTTCTTATTATTCGATAATCTGTTCTTTAATAGATAATTCAAGTAATGAGATTGTCAATGCTACTTCACATTGTGCTGGCATTACTTTCTCACCATACTGACTGCGTGTAAACTCAATTTTTTGATGAGTGTAAGTCTTACTTAGTTTTTCAATAGGAACTGAGTGCCCATTAATTGTGAAAGTTATTTGGTTTACAGTCTGTGTGCATAGAGAATATAATATCTGAAAATTATTTTCAATAATTATATCATGAGAGGGTTGATCAGTAGCCCATAAAACTGGTATAATGCATTAAACTCCTCCTAATTCTATGGATAACCCTTCTATTGCCTCAATATGGCTTATAATGCTATTATTAGCTATTCTCACTTGTAAAAGATTCTTAGCTTTTTTTCACATAAATTTTGAAAATAATGATCTTTTTTCAAAGCATACAGAATAACCACTATCTATGTAAAAACACAATTCGTATTTATTATATTCCTCTAAGTACACCTTTATGGGGTTGTAGATACTATTAAGATTTGTATTGGTAGCTTCATCGCATATTTTCATAGTCATGTTTTTGATAACTCATCCTCATAGATTGGTTCGCTAATAGTTCTAATTTTGTACCCAATGACTTTTCTATCTAGACTCGTTATTTGATCTATGCTAGGTCTTGCAGCTTCAAAACTCATTCTACTCATTTCACTGGTCATGTTAATTGTATCATCTTCTTTAAGCTCTTCTTTAGCTGATGAAGATCCTTCTCCCCAATCTAATCTTGTACTCATAGTTCTTAATAATTGGGATTTAATGGTGATTTTACCTTCCTCATCAATCTTCATTATATTTTTCTTATTAATTTTTGTGGGATTGACACAACTAGATATCCATGAACGGTCAATTTTTATCTCTTGAGGGTTGGACTTAATCCTCTGGATCTTTTGCATGGGGGTAGGACTTTCAAATTTCTCCACTTCTATAATTGTTACCTTAGTCTTAGGATCTATTGTATTATCTAATTTGTAGATAAGTTTCTAAAATATCCTTAAAGGGTATCCTTTTCTTTTCATATCCATCCCAACTATCTTTATCTTAAGGGATAAGAATTTTTTTACAAATTCATCTTTTAGACTTACATAATATACAAGTTGGCAGTTGAAATCTACTGACCCATCATATAAATTAGTTTTTATCCCGGTGATGATCTGATTATTAAATTTGGTATGCCTAATATCATAGAGTAAAGTGTAAAGATCAATATCTTTATCATAATATTGCAATGAAGTAATTTAAACTTGGACACTTCTGACATGGATATACCTATATTTTCATCTTTGTTGTGCTCAAGGATATTTTTTCAATTAATAAGATTAACTTTCCCAATGTCATACTCATAATCCTTTATCTCCAGGTCTCATTCCATTATTTCACATACGTATTTGCTTTTTAATTGAAAGATAGATTTTTTATAGATCATATCCTTTTGGATTATGGGAAGAATATAATCTCCTTTGATTTCCTCATGATCATTGTCTACAATAAATTCTTCTCCTTGGAGATCACCAAGGCTGATAGAGTTACTCTCCATCATATGACTTGTTTCTTCATAATCACTTTCTTCATATTCTTTGTCCAATATAATTTCAACAATTTCTTTGTTGTTGCTTAAGGGTGGGTCTAAAGCTTCATCTTCACTAAGCTCAATATAATCTAAACATCCCAAGGTTTCAATTAGTTTGTTATTTTTCTTATTTTTACATTCATTAGCATCATGTCCTACTTCTCCACATACCTAGCATTTGCAATTGTTTTTCCCTACACGATAATAAGCTGCTTTCCTAAAAAGCCTACGTTTTTTAGGACTTGAATTGTTATAATATTTTCTCCTATATTTCTCTCTCATTTGCTTATTAAAGCTCTTTCTCTTATAAAACTTTCTTTTTCGTCTTCTCTCAGGTTCTTTCCACCATTGGTGAGGCGAATCCCAACAAGTTAGAAACTACTTCTTAATTTTCTTTTGCTTTTGAAGGTCAAGACATTGATCATTGACCTATTTTCTTAGATAAGAGATTCTAGAACCAAGGGTATCAATGACATCTGCTCGTTTCAAATATGTAATGTATTTTTTATTATGGAATTTATAGGAGATGGTAATTTATCATAGAACATACCAAGATTGGTTTCGTTATGCCCAATTTTGTGATAATATTGACTAAATTCAGCAATATAATTTTTTAGATATCTGATATCCTATAATTCTATGTTATTAATCTTTCTTTGCCATTCTCTTGGCTTTTCTTTAGAACCAAGTTTAACTCTGATGAACTCGGTTTCAATTTCTTTACATAGATTTTTGAACATTGCAGCTGGTGTCTCCATCATTCTTAATGTATTTTTACCTTCTTCAGTTAACGAATCATATCAGTCCGCTACAGTATCAGAAAAGCTATGCTTGATATAACTTAGAAAATTTGAAGCAGTCCATGTAGTGCTTAGGTTTAAGATACTATTTATTCTCTTTCTTCCGTGCTCAAATATTTCTTCTCTATTACGTGCTCCATCAATATTTAAGATATATTTTATTTGACTAATTGAGGTATAGCCAATTTCTTCAAAAGTTATGATTTTCCTTGGGATGAACCCAAAGGAAAAATTGCTTGTATGTCCTAGTGGAAAGTACCTAGGTCTTAAGAAATAAGTATTTCTCCTAGAAGGTTCACCAAATTCTTCAGGCTTAGGAACGACATTTTTAACGAGATTAGTCTCTATTTTATATAAGTTAATCTTTTCTCCAATTTCATTAATCTCATCTTCAATAGTCATTTTACCATATTTTTTATCTAATTTTCATCTAATTTCTTCTAAAGGTAATGCATTAAGATCATTAAGCTTAAGAAGGTTCATATGGTGATATATTTCTTCTTCGAATTGGACGTTATTGGTCTCTTCATTTTTATCAGATAAAATGTTACATTTATCGCTAATGGCGCTCATAATTTTGTTTAATTCTTCCAAATTTTGTTCCTTGTTAGACATCTTTTGTNNCTCTTCAAGAGTATATTGTTCATACTCTATCTTCTTTTTCTTTCTTTTCAGTAGAATTTTCACCAGATTATTCTCCTACTTCTTTTTAGATTTTTGTTTCTTGCAAAGGAAATGGAATCTTTTTTGGGGGTTTTGGAAAGGATATTCATGCTGAAAAGGAGTACTAATACTTGGAGTATCTCTTTCACTATGTCTAACTTCGTTAATAAGAGAAAGATGGACAACAGTTAACTGATTCTTAAGCTCTTTCAATTCAGTCTTAATTTTAACTAATTCTGCTTTTAATTCTAAAACTATATATGTGGTATAATTTAATTGAGGTGCCAATGAGGTATTACCATAGGGTGAGTGAACAATATGGGAATAATTAGGACCAGGACAAGCAGATGATGATTCAAGCATTAATCACAACTAATCACAGTTAATTAGCTTAATTAATTATTAATTAGCTTAATATTCCCAATTATTTTTGATCACGTTGCTCTGATACCTATTGAAAGAGGGCCTCGAGTTTTACTAGTGAGTAAAAAACCATAAACACAATTTAAAATTTTTCGAAAGTAAGTTTTTAAGGATTTGAGTTAAAATGCAAATATGAAAAGTTTAAGGGCTTAAAAGAAAATGTCAATAGTGAATGGTCCCCTTAAAATAGTTTCCACGGAATATTGTCCCTTTAAAATATATTCTGATAACATGGTCTCGTAGTTATAATTTTCACATAAAGTAGGGTACCTGACAGTGATTTTGTTCAAATCTACATGTAATCATCTCCCTTGGAGGCAATGATGCACAGATACTTTCCTGCTATCCTAAAGACAGCAACACAAGCCTAGTTTAATAGCTGCTCCCAAGATCAATTACAAATGGGATAATCTTTCTAGTATTTTAGAAATCACTTCATTGGAAGTACAAAGACTCCAAAATCAACTGCAAAATTGATGCAGTTGGCTTAAAGAGATAAGATGATTATGGTAGAGTATGTGTAAAGGTTCAGTAATGAGAAACTCTTTGTAGAAGAACCTTAAGTTAGTTGTGGCCTTAGTGACCTTTACCAATAGGGTCAGGCATAAAGGCCTCTATGAAAAGTTCATCATGGAGTGCCCAGGTACACTAAAGGGTACTCTTAAAGATGGGGTTAGGGACTAGAACAACAAAAGAGGTGTAATCTTATTTAATTTTATTTCAAACAAAGATGTAATCTTTAATTAACTTTGCCCTCGCCCACTTTAATTATTTACATTATTTTTTTGAATTCTTCTAGATGGACATTGTGCTCTTAATTCCCATTATTTAGTACAACCTATCATAATATGTTGCATGATTGTATGTTAATGTAATTAGCTTTAATTCCCTTATTGATTAGTGGAGACCATAGTGATGATGGGCATGATGTGGCACTCGATCACGATATCTTACCTTCACCCCGAATCTGGATCCTTAGTTCGAGCCTTCAGAGTCAGATGGTCCCCTACACTAAGGATTAATTGCGAGCCTTTTGAAAACCTTTTTTAAAACGAATCTTTTTGCCCCTTTCGGTCCATGGTT
>NCQT01066082.1:3228-19715 GCA_002740465.1 Stenocereus thurberi
GAAATTCGCTGCAGTCCATGCAGTATTTAAATTTAAAATACTATTCATACCTCGTTTTCAATGCTCAAATTTTTTCTTTTTATTACGAGCTCCATCGACATTTAGGATATATTTACTTTGGCTAATTGGGGTAAGGGCAATTTCTTTGAAGGTGGTGGTTTTTCTTAGGATAAACCCAAAGGAAAAATTGGTAGTACGTCCTGCTGGAACATATCTTAGTCTCATTAAATAAGTATTTTTTCTAGAAGGTTCACCAGATTCTTCAAGTTTAGGAACAACATTATTAACTAGATTTATCTCTATTTCACTTAAGTCGAGTTCTTCTCCAATCTGATTAATATCTTCTTCAACAATCATTTTACCATATTTTTATCCAGTTTTCTTCTAACTTGTTCTAATGGTAACACATTAAGGCCTTCTAGTTTAATCATATACATCTGCTAATATATTTCTTCTTCTAATTGGACATTACTTGTCTCTTCATTATCATTAGATAGCGCGTCATGTTTATCACTAATTGCAGTCATGATCTTATTTAATTTTTCTGGATTTTGTTCTTTATCGAACATATTTTCTAGTAGTATACTGCTTATAGTCTATCCTCTTCTTCTTTTTCGGCCTTTTCAGACCATTTTTCAGCTGATTTTTCTCTTACTTCTTTTTGAATTTTTATTTTGTGTAGAGGAAATGGATTTTTATTTTTTGGGTTTTGGGAAGAATATTTATGCTGAAATGGAGTATCAATCTTAATGTCGATTTTCCACTATGTCTAATTTTGTTAAGTAAAGAAAGATGGATTACAGATATTTGCTTCTTAATCTCCTTAACTTCAGTCTTAATTTAAGCTAATTTTTTCTTTTAATTCTAAAATTTTATCATTGATGTAGTTTAATTGAGGTGCTACTGAAGAAATTCCTTCTGGTTACTGAACAATGTGTGAATAATTTGGACTAGGGCAAGTAGGTGATGATTCAAGTATTAATTATAATTGATTAGCTTAATTAGTCATTAGTTAGCTTAATTATATTAATTATTTTTGGGCACGCGGCTCTGATACCAGTTGAAAGAGAGTTTCAAGTAGTGCCTATGAGTAGAAAATCACATGCACACATGCATAAAATTAAATTTTTTGAAAGTAAGTTTTTAGAGATTGGGATTAAAAATGAAAATTTAAAAACCTTAGGGGTCTTTTTGGAATTTACAAAACTACTTTTGACAAGTTTGGTTCTAGAAATTATTTGTACCGAAGTTGGATGAACTAGAAAATAGTTTCTAAAGTTATAGGTTCTGAAAATTATTTGTGCCAAACTTTGGCGTCAAGATAGATTTTATCCTATTTGTTTTGGTCGAATTACTCTTTTATAAATAGAACGGATTTAGTACCTAATCAATTTTCCCATCACCCGATTTCATTCCCTCTTAAGTAATAATCTCACCCTTTATAAGCATGATCCAAGTCAAGTTATCTTTAATCTTATTGAGCCCGAGAAGTTCATAACTTATTTCCATCCAAATATTTACCCTATTTGCTTGCTTAGATAAGATNNNTTGCATTGGACATTCTCATATTCATTTCAATGCTCCCTCTATTTCTACTTACGTCGATTAATTCATCATCTTAGCACACTTAAAGAGGGGTGTGATAATTCGATTACCGGTTTTGGAATTACCCATCTTAAAAGAAGAGGTGTTTGATTAATTCTTGAGTTGGAAAATTACTAGATTAGATTAAATTCCTTGATGATTTGTTCATTAGATCAAAAAATAGATTACTTTAGTTTTAAACCTCAAATTTTGATTTGCTCAGCCTATCTTAAGGGATAAAGCCCAATAGATCAATGTAGTTGTTGTCGAAGATGACTTTGATCTGTTACAACCCTACAGCGCACTTACAGCCCTATCAGTTCATCTACTAAAGTCAAGACAACTTGCTTTAAAATCTTGGGGGTTAGGACTATGGCATAACTATCACACTTTACTATTATGCACACCACATCTTTATACAACCTAGTAGCTAAAGTACAAGAGAACATAACTAATCAGAATAGCACAAATACTCCAAAAAAAACAAAGTAAAAATCTTTTTGGATTTAAAAAAAAAAAATCTTTTTTTTTCCAATTTTTTCTCAAAACATAGCTTCCCTACCCCCACACCTAGATCACACAATATTCTCACTTGGTGTGAAACGAAACATGGAAACAACTAAAATGAACAATAAATGTATAAAAAGAAAACTAAGACTTAAAACTAAAGAAAAAGATAATACTCTAAAGCTCTAAAAGAAAAGCATATATACAAAAGAGAATCAAAATAAAAAGCACAAAATACACAAAAAGAATAATAAAAGAAGAAAAAGATAAAGGAAGGGAAAGAAAGTTCAATCAAATTAAGTTCGATGTTGGATACCCCTGAACTAACTGAATAGCACATCATTCATTAGAAACCAGCTCGCGAAGTATTGGACACTCCATATCTTCTATTCTTGGCAACTCTAAAAACTACTTCAATCACTAGCCATTTACCTTGAATTTTGGCACTACTCTCAGGATCTTGTATCTCTACGGTACCATAGGGAAAAATGTGAGAAACAACATAGGGGCCTGTCTAACAAGACCTTAATTTCCCTGGAAAAAGATGAAGCTCAGAGTCATACAAAAGCACTTTCATTCTTAGGGCAAACTCTTTCATAAGGATGTGTATATCATGAAATAACTTAGGCCTCTCCTTGTAAGATCTATAACTTTCATACGCCTTGGCTCTAGTCTCTTCTAGCTTACTCTGTTGCAGTATAGTAAAGCATGTTTATAGTCGCCAAGTTCTATGCTCAATCTGAATATGGAGATGATAAGGGTTACAGTACATAGCCCTATAAGGTGACATATCTAACAGAGTATTAATAGCTGCCAGCTCAACCCTTTCGATGCCTACTCATAGTCTTTTCAATAATTTGATTAAGTTGCCCATCGAACACTTCAACTTGAGTACTAGTCCGACGATGATATGGGTTAGCAAGTCCACAGACTATAGAGTGCCTCCTTAGTAAAGCTTCAAAATATCTAATAGTAAAGTGGTTATCCTTATCACTAATAACAGCTCAGGGCATGTTAAATCTGGCAACAATGTTCTTCTTGAGGAAATTCACAACCACTTTAGCATCATTGGTCCTAATAGGGATAGACTCTACCTACTTAGAAACATAGTCACAACTAATAGAATATACTTACTTTCAAAAGAAGATAGAAATGGTGAGATTAATTAGCATCATATCTTTGCTGCCAATTCTACCCAACTGTTGATACCTAGGGCACCTATTACAATATTCAAAAGCATCCTTAAATAAGGTAGGACAATGCAAACCACATTGAAGAACTTTGATAGTTGTCGTTGTCCTGTAGAAATGTGCCCCACATGCTTAGCCATGATAGATTGAAATGAGACTCCTAACTTCATGATCAGGAATACACCTTTCAAACACTAAGAATAATACTTAAGCAAGTAAGGCTCATCCCAAACAAAGAATTTCATAGGGTGGAAAAAATTGGTCTTTATAACTCTTAGTTTGACCCTTATGAATCCTGTCATATACTAGGTCGTTAATAATGTCAGCATATCATAGGTTAGAGTGGACAACAAACTATTGTTCATCAGGAAAGCATTTAAAAATATAGGACTCAAGCTCTCTGTCATAGATAATCCTATACAAGTGTTCAACAACTAGGTTTTTAGAACCTATCTTATCTCTAATCTCACAATGAAATTCTGCACGTGAGCCAAATTCATCTCACAAGTCTAGGCATAGCATTAATTTTAGAAAGAAAGTTATTAAGAATAAAGTGATCAGTATATGCAATGATATGAGACCCCATCAGATAAGGTCTAAACTTCTTAAAACCAAAGATCATACTTGAAAATTGTTTTTTAGTCATAGTGTAGTTCAATTGGGCATCATTCAAAGTGTAACTAGCATAATAAATGATGTCGGAAATATTATCAACCTATTGCCCTAAAACAACCTGAATAGCATAAGCAGATGTATCACACATTAGCTAATTCTCCCCAAATGGGAGGATGAAGAATATGAGCAGAGGTCAAAGCTTCTTTGATCGTAGTAAATACCACATGACGTTCCTCAGAGAAGTGAAAGAGCATATCCCTAACTAAAAGGTTGGTCAAAGGTTTAGCTATCTTACTAAAGTCCTTAATGAATCAATGATAGAAGTGAGCATGTCCAAAAATAGACCACACCTCTTTCACACAACTAAGAGGGGAAAGATTAACAATCAGGTCACTTCAATTCCATCTCTAGAAATAACATGGCCTAGATTGTCCCTGTTTTACCATAAAGTGACACTTTGCTCAATTCAAAGTAAAAATTTTCTCCTTATAACTTTTTATCACCTTACTCAGATCAGATAAACAATCATCAAAGGAAGGTACAAACACGGAGAAGTCATTCATGAAAGTTTCCATGTACTGCTCAACTAAATTTGGGAAAATAGAAATCATACACCTGTAAAAGATGGAAGGGGCATTACAAAGTTTGAAAGGCATTCTCCTAAAGACATACATACCAAAAGAACATGCGAAGGTAGCCTTTTTATAATCCTTAATAGCAATACGGATCTCAGCACAACTAGAATATCCATCCGAAAAGTAAGAGAATGAATGTACAGCTAGTCTTTCTAACATTTGGTAAAGGAAGGGAAGGCGAAAATGATATTTCCTAGTGGCAGCATTCAATTTCCTATAATTAATTCAAACCCACAACCCAAATTGGACACGAGCAGGAACTAGCTCATTCTTGTCATTTCTAATTACAGTAATATTGGTCTTCATAGGAATTATTTATGCAAGACTAACTCCCTCACTATTAGAAATGGGATATATAATCCCATGGTCTAACCACTTAAGCATGTCCATCCTAACTACTTCTTGCAAAGTCAGGTTCAAATGCTTTTGACGGTCAAGATGGCTTAGCATTATCCTCTAAATGTATTTTATGCTCCACAATTGATGGACTAATATTCCATATATCCCTTAAAGTCCAACCAATGGCTTCCTTGTTATCTCTAAGTAAGGCAACTAGTTTTTCATCTTAGTCCCAGTCTAAGTTAGAAGAAATAATAGCAGTTAAAGATTCGATGGGTCCAAAAAATAAATACTTAAGAGAATTAAGAAGAGGTTTCAATTTAATAGAAGTAGGAGGGCAATCAAATCCAAAAGGAGAAATAATCAAATGTTTAGTAACAGAACACATCATATTTAGGATAATCATCAATCAGAAAAGACGCATACTTATCATGAAACATGTTATCAAACTCATCATCAAACACAAAATCTTCTACCCAGTTAAGGTAGAAGCCTTTATATCATCAAATTTAGAAGGCTATTTTTGTAAATAAATATATTCAACACCAAGGTCATACCACCAAAAAACAATCTCATCATACCATTTCCGTAGTTAATGAGAGCATTGGCAGTAGCCAAGAAAGGATACCTTATAATGGCAGGGACCTAACTAGTAGTATCAGCTGCAGTCTCAAGCATAACAAAGTCCACTAGGTAAATGAATTCATCCACATAATTAGCATATCCTCTATCAAACCCCTGGGCACTTGATTGATCTTTAAGCTTATTGGATGACCACCTTGGTAGGTTTTAGCTCACCCAACCCTATTCTCTCATATTTAGTAAAGGATAACAAATTGACACTAGCTCCTACGTAAAGCAATTCTCTATGAATAAGTTGGTCCCATATGATAATAGAAAATGTAAGGCAATCAGGTTCATTATACTTCACTCAAATCTAGCGAGAAATAATAGAACTAGAACCAAAAGCTTGGAAAGCCTTATTAGAAATACTAGTAGCTCTCTTGGTAGTGTACAGATCCTTCAGCGCAAGGAAGCATATGTTGAATAACACCAAGCAAAAGAATCTTCATTTTGACTTGAGAGAATGTCTCTTTCATCTTAGCAACATGGGCTTGGTCTTTCTTTTTCGGCCTATAGGAAACAAGAGGCAGAACCTTATGTACTCACTCAATAGTGATAGGAGAAGAAGAATTCCTAGTTGATAAGGGATCCACTGCATTAGTAGAACTTTCTCCTTAGGCTCTTATTGATCACAGGATAGGTTATAAGGATAATCATTGGAAGAACTACTGAGGACATTGTCAATAATATCCCTTCACTTGCTGAATGAACCAGTCTCTAGAGAAGAACAAGGGAAAGAAGATGAATTCTAGAAGAACGTGTGAGGGCATCTGCAAATTTCTTTATAATTTCTCACTTGGTTACCAATCTCTCGACATGATCTAATAAATATAACTGCATTTACTTTCCTCACAGTGTCACTAAGGTTAGCTTTAGAAGAACATGATATGCATGACCCTCAGGGTTCACCCCTGGATAACTAGAAGAAATACCATGCTCGCTACTATTAATCATCTTTACCTAGCATTAATCATCCACCCCACATTACTATTAATTCTCCTTTTAGTCTTATGAATGCCAATATAACCAAGAAGAGGTTGAATTTAAGCACCAAAAGGTGGTGGTATAGGTGCACTAGGCACTCCCCCAAAGTTGATATCTGGTAAGAATTAGTGGGATGGGAGATGGACTGGGCGTTATTTCCAAGAAACACTCCAAGCTGGGAGTTAAGAACTACATCATTTAGTCCATTACTCTAAGAAAAGTTAGAGTGATTTCTCCACTTGGGTTATAGTAAGTGGAGAATGGGTCATTCTTGGGTCATTGGTAGGCCATATTCACTTGCTCCTACCCAGTCGACAACTGGTGAGCAACGAAAGAACATGAACTCAGTGTATGATCTAAGGTACGATAGTGAGAACATGTAACCATAAAAGTATGAGAAGTCTGGGGTTGCTAAACAGATAACCCTCTCAACATGCTCTCTAAAACTATAGTCTTATACTCTAGGTGACTTACATCATAAACAACACGCATTCCTCTCCTAGCAAACCTCAAACTTAGACTATCATCTCTGGTGGTTTCCCACTATATAGTCTTCTCAACTAAGTCCTCTAAAAATTCGCAAGTAGTAGTGACGATCTTAGAAAGAAACCCACTGTGACACATGGACTCTAACATTATTCTTGTTTGTTTATCATGCCCTTCATGAACAATTTAACAAAGATGCGCACGATCTAAACCGTGATGCGGCCACTAACACAACAAATTGTTAAACTATCTAAGTATCTCCAAATTGACTCTCTTTCTAGTTAAACAAATTGATTGATTTCATTCCTTAGCTTTGCATTCTTGACATAAGGAAAATATTTTAATAAGAACGACTTAACGAAGTCATCCTAAGCAGAAATAGAATTAGCGGTCAAGCCATACATCCATCTTTTAGTGACATCTTTTAAAGTGAAAGGAATTAATTTCATCCACACCATGTCAACACCATATTAGGAAAATGTATCATGGAACATACTCTTTCAAGCTCCCCCCAAAACAAACATGCTTCCTGTTTTATTGATCATTTGATTTTAATATGTCTCATTTAAAGGTTCCATTAGACCGTAGATCAAGCAAATTAAAGCACAACAACAAACTAGTCCTTAGAGGACAAAAAATATCACGTAGAGTTCTCTATTATGCCATTTCTTTCAATTCAGGTTCAAGCTTGGGTTTAGGTTCATGGTTGGGTTCAATGCTTACAAGTTTCTTTCTTTACAAATCCCTAACCTAACTAACCATGCAATGCCAATACCCTTGGTAGTATTTTTTGGGTTTTTTTAAAAATTTTTTTGGATTTTTTAAAACAAACACAAAAATAAAAAATTAATCGAAACCTAAAGGCAAAAATTTTAAAAAAGAAGACAGAAAAACAAAATTCCAAATTCAGAATGTTATGCACAGAAATTCAGAAAAATCAAGAAGAACATGGACATATTTTTTTCCAATTTTTCTTGTCTATAATAATGCTGAAAAATCAAATCAAAAAATTATTTTCAAAAACTATAGGAAATTCTAGAAATTCCAAACAATTCCACAAAAATTCACCCAAATAATACAAATCCTTAGCAACCTATTAAAAATATAACAAAAGTAAAATAAGTACTAAATTTGCATAACAAGTTTAGTTTTGGCATGAATTATTGCACTGATTTTCTTCAATTTTAGTTCTGGCTTAACTTATTTGCACATGCACTGTTCACAACCTACTTTTTTCCCCCTAACAGAAAATTAACTACTGACTAGTAACAATAAAAATTAACTAAAATATAATGAAATATAAACTCTAAGCACAAAAACAAGAACACAAGAAATTTAAACTAAAACAATTAAAACTGAATAAACAATCACTAAAAATCAAAGTAAAAAACTCACTACTAGGATTCAATATACTGACTCAATACTTGATTTGCAATCTAATTTCATAAACTTCATCCTCGGCAATGGTGACAAAATCTTATTATGACTTTCCACAACTGTATGGTTTATCGCTGCAAAACTTGAAGGTGTTGATCCATAGAGATGGACATTGAAACTGAGCTAAAAATTTCTAGCTACTTAAACCTAACTAACTACTAACTTGATTGACTAAAAAATTATTGACTCATGAATATAATTTAATATTAACCTAAGTTTTAACATGAGCCAATCAGTAAAATTGCAAAATAAAGCACTTAAAAAGATTACCAAGCTCTTAAGATTATCGAAGCTAGGGAAGGAAAACTAGAAACCCATATTTTCCTTCTTTAATAATTATTAAACTCAAAATTGCCTGGCTTGACAATGGCCAGTTCAAGTTTTGATGCACAACAAATTACACCATCTCATAACCGAATAGAGTAACAACAGCAAATTAGCCGTAAATTAGACACATCCAAAGTTAAGCAAATTAACCACCAACCAAGCCAAACCGGCACAAATTGAACAAGATGTAATAAAGAAATGGAAATGGACGTGAATTGGAACAAATACCTGAAACATTAGAGCTAGAATTCTAAATTACTTACTTAAATTCAGCAAAACCCAAGTCCATTACATGAATAGAATATGGAAACCAATTCTAAAATCAAAAAGTAAACAATTCTACTCTATGCTACTTGCTACTGAATGGACCTCCACACTCTTCTTATAACCAAAATCAAGCCCCTTGATGTTGATTCCTCCAATTAATCTTGAATTAAAACTTGACCCATTGTAACTGTTGAATTGATTATGGTGATGATGATGAAAATGAAGAGTAATGGTTAGGAGGATTAATGGTGATGATAGAAGAAGAGAGAGAAATTAAGCAGGTATGGAGGACAGCTACAGATGATGGGATTGAAGGCAAAGAAGTGCATGGAGGAGGTCTGGGGCCTCTGAGTAACGAACGAGCAAGAAAGAATAAGAAAGAGGGGTTAGTGATCACATGCGGTGTGCACACGAAAAAAGTGAAGGAGAAGGGGGAGCTAGGCTCAAGCTGAGGCGCATGTCTAGGGCAAGGGAAAGAAAAGAATAGGCGTATGATGGGCCTAGGATAGGGGGAAGGGACACGTCACATAATTCACATGCAAGGAAAATAAGTGAAAGCCGGTTGGGGATTGGGTTGTAGGGTCTCTACTAGGCCACAGGAGGTTTTGGCCTGTTATTCTCCATTTCTTTCAGCCACACTTGATACAACACCTTTTGGTTCAACTTTTTTTTTCAAGACATTTACTCATTCTTCAAATTTCTCAAATTTCTACAAAATAAATAAAAATATATTAAAATATTAATTTAATTATTTATTTTAAGAGAATATTATATAATGCAAGGGTATGAATTGACATAATCTTAGGTTGAACAATAGGTTTTTAGGGCAGTTGGCAATCAACGCGTTTGGGTCCCTATACTAAAAACAGCAATTAGTCTCTCGCCTGTACTCTGAGGTGTGATGGTTTATGCGACATTTGATACATTATTTCTCAGGTTGGCGAAACCTTGGGCTCTTGGTCTCATGTTAGTAGGTTTCTTATTAGGTGATCCTTCTTGGTGAACTTTCTTTTTCCACCTCTTCTTAAGGGTGGCTTGGTTAATCATTCATAATCTTCTCAATCTAAGTAGCATACTTACATAATTCCTAACTGGACAATATAGGTTGTCCGCCTAACTAATTCCTGATATAGGGGGCTAGTTCTTCCTCATATCTTACCATCCTCATACGATCTATAGCTACACACTCTTGGATAAACCTCGGAAGTTTAGCAACCCTGCTAGTATATTCCATTATGAACATATTGTGTTGTCCTAGAGTTAAGAACTCTCTTCATTTTTAATTTGTAAATGATAGGATAAAATTTTGCTCGTCGTGCTTCATTTGACTTACTCCAAGTATCCTTAGTTCCTTGAAACGTAGTTATCATTTCCTGCCAGATGCCAACCTGCCTCGTGAGATAGAAGGCCATAGTATTTACGTGTTTGTTATCTAGAACTTCCACAACATCAAACATATTTTTCCTCTATTAGACCAACGCTTTCAATACCATAGGTTTCTTCTTGCCAATAGATGTTTTTCGATTTTGCTTTACAACCTAATCAAAAAGCTTATTTCTCTTTTCTGATTTCTCTTAATTAGAGCTCTCAAATTTCTATGTGACCTTAGCCATAGTCTTTGCCTTCAAGTTAGGATCAACCTTATTAAGTAGTCCCTTTGAATCCCTAAGATTTTCAAGGGTTTATGGGATGCTAAAAGCTTCTTTATTTTTTTACTTTTAGGGGTTACTATAGGGGAATTGTCGTTAGTCGAGTAGGGGCCACATGCTCTGCATTGTTTCCTTACAAACTATCCCCTGGAGTGCCACCGTTCAGATTTACCATTTTGTTCATCATATACAAATGTTTATTAGCTCTTATTTGTTTGAGTTTTCTCATGATCATGTATTAATCTTGCATGATGATATCACTTTTCCCCTTGCTTATTGCTTATCCCATGTTATCACTATTACACCTGCTATTTCCTTTCGACCAGGCAAGTGATACCAACCAACTCAATATCATTACATTATACTATGGATTAAACCATCAGTAAGTTCATTCAAATTAGCTTACCAAACTTAATACATACATACATACATACATACATACATACATACATATATACATATATATATATATATATACATATATATATGTGTGTGTGTGTGTGTGCGCACGCGTGTGTGTGTGTGTGAGTGTAACATACAACCTTTATTAACTTAACCATTAATATATCTTATATTGTCATACTAGGATTACTATTTTCATGGTAGAAGTACAAAACATCGACCCATAGAAGAAAAATGGGTAGAAAACATGGTTAAATTAGCCACTAACCTAATGATCTGGGGTAGTCCCATAAGATCAAACCTCTCTATTATCTTAGCCTTTAGGGTCGGTGTCGTACATGCTATCATACTTATTCACATCTTTACAAATTTTTATATTCACATTTTCACATATCTCACTAAAAGTCTGCTATCGCTAGCTCTTTCACTTCTTCTTTCAATAGCGCCCTTAAGGCTTATAATCTGGATCATTGTTGTTGTTAGTTTAGTTCCTAAATTCCATAAATCTTCCTTAGTAATGTTACCCATTACTTTTGGATCTTCTTCATGCCCTTGGTCTTCTTTCCCCTCTATCAAATCCCAACTTATAATAATTACCTCTCGTGAGTTAGGAATGTCAATGACACTAACAACACTATTGGTGTCGGTAGAACCATCGCTATCACTCCTCTCAAAATATCACATACATCATCACCAACCTATATATCAGATGGATCGAACTCATACGCATCCACTTCTATGGTGACTCTGGTGTAGGCTTTTGCTATCAGCTAATGGAGGCTCAAGAGCTAGCAGTGGTTTTTGAAGGTTCTTAAGTGGTGTGCTTCAATACCACAAAATACTTATTAATTTCTACCAAATATAATTTGACTAATGTTTTTAACCATAAATAGAAACGTATTACTTCATACTCAAGCCTGTGGCTAAATAATCCTCCTCCATACAACCAATTATGTTCTCATCAAGTTGGTGTTCATCTACTTTGGGTATTGCTAAGGGCTCTACAAATCTAGAGCCCTAAGTAGTCATGCTGGCTACTAATGTTAAGGTGCCTAAGTTAGCCTTTATGCCATTTCTGTAATGCCCCTAACATAACAAATTCTCATGCATAATTAAGCATGTAAAAATAATGAAACTATGGAAGCTAACTAGTGTTTAGGCATTACCGTCGCTTCTATTAGAGAGAGAGAGACAATGAAATTCCACGGCTATTAGTGAGCTAACATAAGACAACATGCACCTCCACAAACTTAAACATTTACATAACCAAAGCACTAAAAGGGCAATAATAAGCATTGGACAATCACATAGACCGATATTAATCCAAAAGTTATTTTACATTCTTTCTGGGGATTTATAGGCCCTTAAGGAGAAAGTAAGTGTAAAACTCCAACGGATCATATTTATAATTCTCTAAGAATTTATTAATGTGATTTTAATTTTGAGAATTTATCACCAGTCATTTGAGATCATAGGAATGAACTGGGATTTTGTATTGGATTAAAAATCTTGAAAAAATTTAGGGATGTAGGCTTTTGAAGCTATTTTGCTAGGAATTTAGAATCATCAACATTGGGCTTAAAACAAGGAAGAAATGAATTTTCTCATAGGATTGTGTATTTCTGACCTGAAATTGACTAGATGGAATTTCTTAAAAAAAAAGTTGTAGTAGACAAAAAGAACGTTCGTGATTGTGCTCATACACCTCAATATAATATATCTACAAGAAGTTATGGCCTCTACAATTTAGGCCAGAGAATGGACCTAAAGACCCTAATGAGTTTATATTCAATATTAACTTCAATTAGCAAATGAGCTTTTAAAAAGTTTTTTAGTGCTTAAAAATCAGTATCTAGGATCACTAATGATAGTCATGAAACTTTAAGGGCTTGTTTGGCTTTTGGTTGAGAAATCTTAGTTTGGAGTGTAAGATCTCCCTCAAGTTGGCCATTTTATAAGAATTTATTTTTATTGTTTGGCCCGACAATCAGGGATCCAGCTCAAGCTAGGTTGTTACGCTTAGTCAAGGTAATGTCCATGCCCCAACTCCCCTTGGCTGCTCTTTTAAAATGAGGTTTGGATGTTTATGAATTGTTCATGTAATCTTGTGTGCCAACTGGACCTTATGGGTAAAAACATGAACTATGATATACGATTTTGTGAATTTTTGAACGTATTGTGGTGTTGTGATTGAATGTTTACACTTAAGTAGTTCATGTTTAAAAATGGTTTTGCAAAGTCAATTGAGATCTTGACTAGATAGGTTGGGCTTAATGAGAGACAAACAAACCTATTCATATATTGCTAAATCTGAAAGTGAAAGATTAAGGCAAGTTGGTGGGAGGGTGTCTCCTAAGATTATGGTAGGTTTACCTTAGTATAGAGACAAGTGGTCTCCTCGTGTTATAACATACTCTTGATTAGATTTTGGTAACCCATAAGACCTTTTGGTGGGTCGCTAATCATTAATAATAGTTAAGAATTTAAATTTTAAAGATGTTGAATTAGTTGGGAGCCAATCTTATTTTGAATTGTTTGAACACTTCCCTCACACCCCTAAATATTTGAAATGAATTTAAGTGTTTTCCACTTAGGGGTAGATGTTATTAAGGTTTGTCTCACTGTTTGAAATGTTTTGTTGTCAGGCACCAATGTAATGCATGGGGATCGGATGTCACAGAGGCTGTGTAAAAGTTTTAGTTACACTTTTATTTAGCATGAATAAATGTTGAACTCTATCATTTAACTAAGCTTAACCTGTAACCGATTTGACTTTTTGAACCATCGACTATGTTCTTCACCTTGTTATTTTAATGAACCTCATGTTTGCCTTGTATTTCATAATGAAATAAGGTAGTGATGCTCAATTAGGCTGTTTTGCTGTAATTAAATAGGCTAAAGAAAAAATGAATTAGAATTTTCGGGACCTCATAGTTTGTTCACATGAACTCAAATAGTCTAGTTAAGAACATGAGCTAGTCACTGCCTTATTCAGTTGCTTATGATCCCTTCATGTTAGAAGGTTCTTGCTTAATCTTAATATGCTTCTCCTTCCTAAAAATAATTTAGAAAATATAATGGAATGAAATGAGCAAGAAAAGCTCAATATCTCACCCGTTATAGTAAAACATACTTATGGAGAGATAGTGAGCACGCGCACAATTTTAAATTAAGCTATGAAGTTGCCTTTTAAACAGGATTGGACTCGAAATTGCTTATGGAATTATCTATCTTTTCTGCTCGGACTGGGATCCGAACATATGAATGGTAATCACTACATAGGTAAACTTATACACGGTGATTTTCTCGATTCACTGGAAAGGCCCAAACAATGAATTATGCTAGCAGAAAGTTCTGAATGATGATCATTGAATGTTAATCAATATAGAATGAAATGGGCCTTAAAGGCTTCACTGGTCAAGTATAAACCCTGTAGTAAACTTTTAACATTAATAAAGAAAATTTAAACATCTTTGCAGGTTACAAGCGATAATGTACTTTACGGAATGAGCTATTGTTTCATAAACTTCAATCCTTGGTTCCATTTTATGGGTAGCTTTAATGTGCGTCTAGATTCAACGAGAAATTTACTTCTCTCTTTCTTGGATAGAAATAAGAAATTTATTTTTCATAAGCCTTTAATTTAGAAAAATCAATCTAGACCAAAAATCCACTTGACTTATAGTTATCTAATGGTTATGCCAAAATCCTAATTTATTAGGCCATATTTCTCAATTGCCTTTTTTTTTAATTAGCTATGTTATAAACCCAATCACGTTAGTACATAATGAATTTTCCCATCATTTGATTTCTTTCCCTTTTAAATAACGAGCTGACCCTTTATGAGCAAAATTCAAATCATGTTATCTTTAATGTCATCAAGACCCTAATGTTCATCTTATTCACATTAAAAATTCCATTTTCACTTGCTTATACTCCAATTACATAGCCATAATCTCATATTTATTTTATTGCTCCTTCCATTTCCATTTACATTGATTAGTTCATCATCTTAGCATACTTAAACTAGTGTCTGACATCATCTGACTTAACATATAATCAAATAGCAACACCAATATACTTTTATAACTCATATAATAAAAGATGCTTATATAACATTGCCTAAATCCTCCCTTGCTATTATATACTTAACAACATCATTTTCTTTTGCACAATTCAACCAAACAATTAACATAACTCAATGACAATATAACTAAGGCCCAATTATACTTCTGCATTCCACAAATTCATACAATTGAACCCATAATTCCATCATATCAATCTTGTCCTTCATCCTTTTTACCTCTAATAATCAATTTCTTTGGTACACTAAAGTTATAATTAGCACAATTTAACCATAATATAATTTAACTACACAATAACCAAGGAACAAACGTCTATTCTCATTCATAGAACAAATTCATATAATTTTGCATGAATCCTCCCTCCGAACACACCTCTACCACCCATTAACTCACTATTCAACTATAGTTAACCATTCTTTCAATTGCAATTGTTCATCTCATTTCCAGAAATACATTTAGAATTTAATGATCTCCTAGCCCAACATTCTAATTCATTCACTTTGATATAAAATTTCACAATTAAATCCACTTTAATAAGGGTGAAATGGGTTACCTTGCATGAAGGTTAGGGAGAAAAGTGGGTGGAATTGTTATGGGGTGATGCTGATGGAGGTGTTGGAACTATAGGTGCCTAGATTCTAGTAGCTGATGGCAATAGTGTTACTAAAAAGGGGTTGCAACAACAGGTGAGCACTAAGCGAGGTATAGGAAGAGAAGGAGAGGAAAAGATGTGGGCCTTGCAGTAGTGACAATGGTCATGGCAAGGAAGATGAGGAAAGTTTGGGGGTGCAAGGGGAATGAGTGACAATGATTAAGAAAATAACTGAGACGGGTTAATTTATTAGAGTAGTGAGTTGTGCAAAAATTATTTGTAATTAAACTTGCTACGATCACTTAAAATTGCTCAATTCACCTTAATTTTTGCGCAGCTCACTGCTCTAATAAATATTTTTGATTGTATGACAAAAGTAAGGTGAAAATAATTAAACATCATTAAATGGTAGGGGTGCAACACTTGCCATGCTTCTTGTCTTTATTTTATGGGCTTGCCTGCTAGAGACTGCATCAACTTTATAAGATCTACGAGAGAGATATCTAATATTCTTCTTTGTCGAAGGTTGAGAGCAAAAATCTCTGTGGCCATGTCTTCTTTGAAGAAGTTGTTGAAACTTGAAAGTCTTGGTTTTTATAGAAAGAGATGAGAGGCATAGATTGTCCCATGAAGCATGCAAAATTTCTAGCCACAAAATTGTGAAAATATTTATTTTATATTGATAATCAAATGAAGTAAACTATTTAAGTAGCCCTTGTGACAAATGGTGGATCTAAATAATTCTAATGCCACTAATTTGTTTA
>NCQT01066083.1:588-16132 GCA_002740465.1 Stenocereus thurberi
TTGGCAAAAATAATATGACAGCAGTTACACCAGACATTCACAAGGTACTATATGCACTCATACTTTTCCAGGATGCCTTCATGAATGGTTGTTTACAATTACAGATGTATTTTACAGAAGCTACGTACAAGAGAGCAAGGTCGAATANNNNAATTTATCTTTATAGATCATCTATAAACCACATCGTTCAATCCTCTAACACAACCTAAATAAAAAAAAAGTACACAACAGATAAGCATGCCTTAAAATTTCTTGAACACTAATGATCTGCAATGAAAAGGAGAAAAACATTGGCATCCTTGCATCTTATAAGTTGAGATAAGAAAGAATCAACCTAACTTACAACATTAAACAAATCTTTCACCAAGATTCATGTAGTCAACACATTGCAAGCAAATCTTTAACCTTCGTTCAATCCTAACTTTAAACAACAAGCACCTGAGCTTTGAAACTTTCAACACAAAATAAAGAAATCTTTTACCTAAGTTCATGTAGTTAAAATATTTGCCCTATAAATATCCATCATTGTAAGCAAATGCATTCATAGCTTATAAGATTTTCAAGGACCATAAGATTCAAAACCTCTTAAGAAAACACAGGCAAAAACAGAATCAACCAGAATGTCATAATACCCTTCAAACCCTGGTATAAATCTACATGTGAGAAGAAAGAATCAGCCTAACTTTAACCCCAACTAGAATGTCATTCATCGCAACATGATATTACCCAAATTTAACTCAATGTAAAGGCAATTGAAAAAATTAATTAATTAAAGAAGCTTTAGTGTGCCAACCCTACACACTACTGTCTGATTTCACATTCAAATCCAACAAATTTAAGGAAATTGCAAAAACATTACAATAAGGGAGTTCCAAATTTAACCCTAAAATTTCATCTTTGTTGCATGTATTATCAATTTATCAAACAGGACCTATTCTTTCATGCCAACAGTGCTAGAGATAGGATGCAAATAGGTAATTGACAACATATTAGAAGCTTTGGTAACATTGAGAGAGATGACAGATGAACAACTAATAAAATTCGACTGAGCAACAACTCATTACCTACGTGGAATATAGTGTGAAGAAGACAGAGCATCATACCTGCCGTAATCAATGATCGAGCAATAGCAACAGCTCAACAACAATGATGTTTGATGGGATTTTACTAGTTTTGGGTGAATTGAGAGATGGAAGATGGGCGAATTAAGAACTGAATTGAGAGATGGGAAACTTTGAATATGGGATTTTACACCCCTATATCTGGTTTAATTTGACTCTTTAGGGATGGAAGATGACGAACTGCAGAGAATCAAATTCACCAGTACTGTCGAAGCAATTGAGAGCAAAGGCATACAACTGCGATTTCAGAGGTGGATTTCGAAGATGGGTCAATGTCAGAGGGCGGTGGGAGCTTCAAATAAACTGAAACAGTAGGGCTTGAGGGTAGTGGGAGCTTCAAATAAACTGAAACAGCAGGACTTGGTTATAAGTATCGAAATTTCTGTTTCACTAGCAGGGCTTCTTTTCTTTTCTTTTTTTTTTTTTTACAAGATTGTAAGTGTACAACATAGTTTTCAATTGTTATTATGTTTTTCCCATGACAGTATATTTGCATAACACCAACATAAGTTTTTAAATGAAATGATATGGTGGTAACGTTACCATAATACCAACAGATAAACTGAATGTCGGTAATATAGTAATAATACCAACAAATTCATTTCTATTTGTTGGAAATATTACGACCCCTCCTTCCTTCCCTACCTCAAAACTTTAATACCTATAAATAGTCAAATTTGTTGCAAATAACTATTTTTACCAATAGATATTATTTTTTATCAGTAGATATCTGTTGGTATGCACTTTTTTGTAGTGTTGCAAGTCAACTTGGACTTTAACTTGGGAGTGAACCCTTAACCAAGAGTCACTTAGACTATAACTGAGCCTTGATTTGGGAGTCGACTAGGCTTTAATTGGGTGTCAACTTATGAATTACTTGGGTTTTGACTAACTCTTGATATAAAACCAGGTCTTGACTTAAGAGTCACTTGGGCTTTAACTAAGTCGTGAGTTAAGAGTCTACTTGGGCATGAGGCCATGATTCGTGAGTAAATTTGGGCTGAATTAAACCAATTAAAGACGATCAACCCAAATAATTAATTTGGATTTATTTCTTGATATAAAGAGGCATACCTATAATAATGACACAAATACCTAAGGTAATGGACGTGACTATCACTCTCACAAGCATATTTACGTAACTCAATCATAGTCTAAGATGTAGCTATTAAGAAGGACCACCTTCTTACATTGCACATGACCTCTTGTGGAAAAAATAAATGAATACTGATTTAGCAATAATACAAGTCTAAGCTAATAAATAAAAAATATAGGCAACAATATTTCAAAGTAAATAGGATGAGGTTTTGGAGATTCTACCAGAAGCTCATTCCTATAGTTATTTAAAAAAAAAAAACATAGGGAAGGTTAAAGAAAGACCGAAAAGAATGGGAAGAGAATGGAAAAGAGGCAAAATTATAACATTAGCTAAAGTGTGTCATGGAAGATAAGAACATGACATAGACCTATTATAAAAACACACAAATAAACAAATAGAGTATAAAGATTAGAGTAAACATGTCTATATATATGATTTTCAAACAAAAGAAAAGTACTCAACACAAACACATGAGAACAAATTATTTGCAATTTATTCCAATCTTCGCCGAAGTCTTCAATCCAAGTCTAATTGTATGATATGGCAATGTATGGTTCAAAATCAAATTGATGCAATAACTATCAATAACCAAAAAAAAAAAAAAAGATCTAGTTACAAATTAACAAAGAAAAGAACATGTTACCCCCTAGAATGCCTCATCAATCCTAGCTAAAATATGTAAAGGTTAACACTAGTATATAAATCTTTAAGTAGGTTTAAGCATAAATAACTCTCTAGAAAAAAATCCTTAGAAATAGGGTAGCACTGAATCAATATATTTAAGTTACATATAACACAAGAACACATTATGTAATCTAAAAGCATATCTTTAATCTAAACCAATATTACATTGAAGAATGAGTGGGAGCTATGTATTAAACAACAAAATTTTAACTTCCAAACTATGCTAGCATAATCAAAGGAAGTATAATGCCATAGAAAGTGGAATATTGAAGAATGAGCAGGAGCATTAATCCAAATTTGTAGCGCAATATAAGAACTTGACAAAAATCAAAATTAAAATGCCATAGAAGAAAACTGTTCTAGCATAATCAAAGAAAGTATAAGAATCTATGCATAAAATAGTTCCTTTATTGTAGGTCTTCTACTCTAAACCATTCCCATCTTATGTTATGAATATACACAGTTGTGCTTCCTTCTTGTACAACTTTAAAAGTTTTGAAGATTTCCAACAAATCTATTGACTGTTGTGGGCAAGTATAAATTAAAGGCCTTTACTAGTAAAAACAAATAGATCACAAGGGTGAGCCACCCAACAATTCCAATCAATTCTAAGAATTTGATTTCATTAATCTTTAAAATCAATTTAGCAAACACCTATTAATGTTCGTCATGAATTGGTGAACCCTGTTGAAATGCCTAGATAGTAAATACTCTAGCACACAATTATGAATTAATTAATCTCCGAGGAATTAAATAAATGAAAATTTGATTTCAACATCCTTTTCTCCACCTAAAATTAGGGTATTTTTAATGTCAATACACTTATTCCCTTCATGACATGCAATAACAATATTCAAAGAGGGAAAATGGGGTTAACATTTATCTTAAATGTGTAACTTATTGTCTGATTTATGCTCATAATTATTGGTTTTATTAGTAATGCCCTTGAATGAATTGATTCTTCGTCCTCACAACCATATTTTGTGAGAATGCATATCAATGAACAAAGTTTGCATCAAAATTCATAGCCTAGTATGCACATTTTCTCAATATTTTTGATTTTGACTGAGATTACGACCTAGTGAAAAAGAGTATACAACATTCTAGATGAGGGTTAGGGAAGGTAGTTGTGTAGTTGTGGCTCAACAAGTGCAAGCTCTATGTGAGGAATGAGGTTAACTCTTTCTCTTGATTTTCATATTAATTTTCTCATGTTCTGCCTAATGTTTTAATTTCAAGGCTCGCTAAGGATTTACGAATTCATTATCTAAAATCTAAGCTTTTCACTAATGACAGTTCGGAAAAAGGAATAATAATGACCATGACTACTGCTCACCAAATAATCAACTTTCTTAAATAATTAAATGATGAAACAAATACATTTACTTCGTTATTAGCATACCATTTTACAACAGATTTTATGTATGGTAGCCATTACTTAGTGTTTGAACGCTTCAATTTTAGTAGTGAAGCTAGGATTCACTGTGATGACCTGATCCAAAATCATGTTTATTTATTTAATTAAGTCATGTTATTAATTTCCTCACATTAATTTATCACATTTAATCCTCCTGATTGGGAAAAATTCATTTGGGCCCTACTTTACAATTCGTGTTTTAATTACCATAAAATTTTCGATGAACCGATAGTAGTACAAAAACTTAATTCCAAGCTGCATAAAAAATTTATCGCAACAGACTGTTTTACTTTCGCGCCCAATTCATTTAGGCGTAATTTGAGGCCTAAAAACTTGGTGTATTTGGATTAAACTAATCACCATCATTTGTGCCTAATTACCATTAACAAAAAGCTACTTTTTGATGTTAGATACTAGCCAAATAAGTGAGATAAATCCAAAAACATTACAAGCAAACCAAGCCACACATTTTCTTCTTCGTCTGGTCCTTTCTTTCCCCTCAGGCTACTGCTACTGTTGTTGAATTTTGGTGGTTGCCTCCACCTTCTACCACTAGCCAGGGCTGCTGCCAACTAGCACGTACCCCTAAAACCATCAGCCACCAACCCAAACTCCTACCGCCACCAAACAACATCTCCATCTTCCGATATTCAAGCTTGAAGTACCTTTGTTTAATTCTTGGTTTTGTGTTGGATTTGATCACATTATCATGACATAAACAAGTGTTAGTTTGATATTTTACTATCATCGAATGAGTTTGGAAGTATGTAAGAACTGGGATCAAGCACGATCATGCAAGCCTGATGTTAAAAATGACGAACCTTGAATTCTTTTGAGTTAGTTTTGTAACCTTTATCATTAGGAGTGAATATGATGTTGTGTAAGATGAGTTTGGATGAGTTTGGATGTGAATTTCAATTTAGCATGACCTAAGATTTCATGACCATGCATGATTTAGTTTAATTTTTTAATCAAGTATCTCATTTGGATTGAATTAGATGAAATTTACAGGTTGGATGTGTGATTGACTTAAAAGAATGATGTTGCGTAAGTTTTGCAAAATTAGTGGGCTATGGAAAACTCCATAAATAACCAAAAGAGAATGTTTGGCTTATTTAGGCAAGTAAATGAGTTTATGGGACCATTTTTAGTGATTACGTGGAGAGGGAAAAAAGCATATAGGGCTAAAAACATACCCCAAAAGCGGGGCACTTTGACAATAAACTGGTATTTATTGGTGCATTAAAAAATTATATTTTTTGTGAATAGATAGGCCAATGCATGGTCTTTTAAATGCCTCTTAAATCTCTTCATTCTGAGTTTTGCGGAAAACGTTATGACCGATTTACTAACACTGCGCATGATAAACTGGAGCTGTGCACGGTTTTGTTTAAGCTTAATTTTAGAAGCCTTGTTGTGATAGTTGCGCTATGCACCATGAATGAAAATGTTATAGGACTTCCTAAGCTTTTCATATTAGGGTTTTATGTCTTAATTTTTGGGGGTTAAAGCTATAAATTTTCTAAGTTGCACCTTGAAGCGGTGATAAAATATCGCGAGCCTGTGAACTAGAATTTTGGGAGCTTAATCAAAAGTTTCAAATAATTATGGATATTGCAAAGAAGATAAAGAGTTCAGTGAGTTTAACACCTTTGATTGTGATCAAAAACTCCACTGGGTTGGAAAACTGAGTAAATGGGCATGGAAATGAAATTAGAGAAGTAGGGAGAACAATGACTCAAGAATAGTGCTCGTTAGGCCAATCTGGTGTGATCAAAGCAATTTCGAACCCAATTACACCCCTCTTGCCCTTTGATTTATGTGAGTGTGGATTGAAGGAAGGTAAGAAAGAGAGAAAGAATCCCAAGCTAGAATAACACAAACTCACGGATTGAAAACTGAAATTTCAGTTTTGTTCTCCTTGAATCCGTGCACTTGTAACTTGAAATGGATAGAACTAAACTCACAATTTGGATACAGAATCAGCACCAAATGCAAGTTTAGGGTCCCTAATCTTAAATTAAGATACGGAAACACCACTTAATCAAGGTTAAGGCTTACTTAGTCACCATCTTAATTGACCAGATTAAGGATAAGTAGGTGAAGATTTAAAGATGAGAAGGCAAATACTCTCAAAGTGTTTTTCTTTCAAACTGAATAATGAACCAGCAAAGTCGTGTCTCCTCCCTTCGATACACATCTAGCAAGCACACAACCAAACTAGCACCTCACTAAACCTTTCCTTCCTAAGGGGGAAAGGGGTTAACTATGCTAATGACCCGATTATGACTAACCAGTTACAATCCATTGTTCAAGCTAGCTTAATTACATTCAAAGCATTAAAGAAAGCAAGACCAATGATCATTACAATGTAATTAGCTCATCCTTAAGCTTAATCAACCAGAAACCCTAGCCAAAGCCATGTGCTCAATTGTAGAGCATTGACCCCTTTTCGGCTAGCCACTAGGAAGCAAGAGACAATTCCTTTCGCAGCCCTGTTCTCATTGGTTACTCTTCTCAAGGAATTCTTCTTTGCAGCTGATCATTAGCCTTCTGGAAGCCTTGTGCCGTGTGCCAACTTAGCTGAGATGAAGGAAACCCATGGTAGAAGGTAAAAAGAAACGACAGCACTAAATTGGGTTCACGGGCAGGATTTTAGCCGGTTTTGGGACTTGATTTAACTTAACAAAAGTGAAGATGATTTGGTTTTCAAACCTGGGGGGGAGTTTAGGATGTATATGACCCCCTCAACCAAGAAATTAAGGTCAAACAAGGTCTAAATGGGTTAATCACCTTCAAACATTAAACCGTGCAAAATGGGTGCAAAACTGGCCGATTTAGAAAATGACCCTGATCTCCCCTCCTTTTGTGTATATGATTGGGAATTGATGCTGGGGCTTAAAAGGGGACATCTTAAGGTTTCCAAAAATGTAAAATTTCAGGACTTAAGCCATCATGTAGCTTAAGTAATTAAGTGGACAATACCGAGTAAAAACTAGTCTTTGATCCCAGTTGCTTGCTTTAGACTTTCTTCCACAATATGAGCTAATTGTTGGACTTTGGAGCTTGAATTGAACCTTGTAGGACTTTTTGGACCTTCTTCATTGTCAATGGTGGTGGGGACTCCATCATCCTCCCCTTGTTGAGAAGATTTGATCCTCAAATCAGCAAGGTGATCGTCTTCATGGTATGCTTTCAAGTCAGCTACGTTGAATGTGGCTGAAACTCCATAGTCACCTGGCAAATCAACCCTATAAGCATTATCATTAATACATGCAAGTACCTCAAAGGGAACATCAGCTCTTGGCATAAGCTTATTCTTTCTTTTGGATGGAAATCTCTCCTTCCTAAGGTGGATCCACACGAGGTCTCCTGGTTGAAAAACCATCTTCTTCTTATGCTTGTTGGCCTGAGCTTGATAGGCTTCATTAGTCCTCTCAATCTTGCTCCTTACTAACTCATGAATCTTCTTGATTTCTTCTACCCTTGATGTTGTATCAGCACTTGGCTTCTGGTCCATTGGTCGTGGTGTAAGACCAAGTGAACTAAGGGGATCAGGTCCATAGACCACCTTGAATGGAGATAGACCTGTAGCCTTGCTGGGTGCCTTGTTGTAAGCAAACTCTGCATGGGGTAAAAGCAAATCCCAAGCCTTGGTAAGAGGCTTAATCAAAGCTCTTAAGAGTGTTCCTAAGGTTCAATTAGTGACCTCAATTTGCCCATCAGTCTGTGGATGACAAGTAGTACTATACTTAAGCTTAGTACCTAACTTTTTCCACAAAGTAATCCAAAAATGACTCAAAAACTTGGTATCCCTATTAGAAATAATTGATCTATGAATACCATGCAATCTTGCTACCTCCTTAAAGTACAATTCAGCAATGTGTGTATCATCATTCGTTTGTTACAGAGAATGAAATGAGACATCTTAGAAAACCTATCAACAACAACAAAAATGGAATCCTTGTTTCTTTGTGTTTTAGGCAATCTAAGAATAAAGTCCATACTTACATCAACCCATGGTGAAGTGGGGATTGGCAAGGGAGTATATAAACCGTGAGGTAGTGAATGACTCCTTGCCACTTGACAAGTTCCACACCTTTTAAGTATATCCTGTACATCTCTCCATAGCTGGCCAGAAGTAATGCTCCCTTAGCATGGTGATGGTCTTGTTTTCTCTATAATGTCTAGCTAATGATCCTCCATGAACTTCCGTGATTAGAAGCTCCCTAGTCTTGCACCTTGCTACACACAGCCATGTACCTTTGAATAGAAATCCCTCCTGGATTAGAAAGCCTCCTTTGGGGTGTTTAGAACATTTAGCATACAACTCCCTAAAGTCTTCATCCTTGTCATACAAAGCTTTTAGATGCTCAAAACCAAGTACACAAGCATCTAACTTAAATAACAAGAGATACCTCCGAGATAGAGCATCTGCACCTTGATTGAGTTTACTTGACTTATGCGTAATGGTGAAATGATATGATTGCATAAACTCAACCCACTTGGCATGCCGTGAGTTCAACTTATGCTGCCCTTGTATGTACTTCAATGCTTCATGGTCAGAATGTAAGATAAACTCACTTGTAATAAGATAATGACTCTAATGCTCTAGACATCTCACAATGGCATAGAATTCTTTATCATAAGTGGAGTACTTTCTTCTAGAATCACACAATTTCTCACTAAAGAAGGCTAAAGGTTTACCTTCCTGAGTAAGAACTCCACTAATGCCAACACTAGAGGCATCACATTCCACTTTAAAAACCTCAATGAAGCACGGTAAGGATAGAGTCGGTGCTTGAGTAAGCCTTGCTTTGATCTCTTTAAAGGCAGCTTGTGCTTTTAGGGTCCATACAAATGATGTTCCTTTGATAACTTCAGTCATAGGAGCCATAATGGTACTAAAACCACGAATGAATCTCCTGTAAAAAGAAGATAAACCATGGAAAGCTCAAATATCATGTATACCCTTAGGTATAGGCCAAGACCAAATGGCTTCTATCTTGCTTTCATCTGCCTTAATACCTTCATCAGTAATAATGTAACCAAGAAATGTAACTTCAGGAGTAAAAAATGTACACTTCTTAAGGTTACCAAACAGCTTCTCACATTCTAAGACAAGCATAACTTGAGTTAAATGATCTTGATGTTCATGCTTATTCTTAGAATAGATCAAAATATCATCAAAGTATACTACCACAAACTTTCCAATGTATGATCTGAACACCTGATTCATTAACCTCATGAAAATAATAGGTGCATTAGAAAGTCCAAAGGGCATTACCAACATTCATAGAGTCCATCTTTGGTTTTGAAGGCTGTCTTCCATTCATCACCTTCTCTAATTCTGATTTGATAGTATCCACTTCGAAGATCAATCTTTGAAAACACTTTAGAACCATACAACTCATCTAGTATGTCTTCAAGCCTAGGTATGGGATACCTATACTTGATTGTGATCTTGTTAATGGCCTTGCTATCAACACACATTCTCATTCCTCCATCCTTCTTAGGCACCAAAAGAGCTGGAACGGCACATGGACTTAAAGACTCACATATAAAGCCTTTCTCCTGCAGTTCTTCAACTTGTCTTTGAGTCTCCATGGTATCTTTTGTGTTCATCCCATATGCTGGCTTGTTTGGTAGGATGGAACCTGGAGCAAGATCAATGTGATGTTGAATCTCCCTTTTAGGAGGCAAACCCATAGGTATCTCCTCTGGAAACAAGTGACAGAAGTTTTCACTGAGTGTTCTTGCAATAGGGTGAGTGGGTAATGAACTTTCTGGTTCATCCTGCATGCTTAGTATCCACTCTTTAAAGGCCTTAAACTCATGCTGAGATGCCTGTAGAATAGGTTCAGTCACGGACAGCAAACAATCCTTGTGTTTGGGCTTTTTTGTGGTTGAATTTCGTGGAGTTTGGATGGGGATAAAGGGGCTAAAGTGATCTTCTTACCATCTTTGAAAAAGGAATATGTATTGAGGTAGCCATTATGCATAACCTTTCGGTCATACAACCAAGGTCTCCTAATAGCATATGACAAGCATCTATTAGAATTACATCACACCATAACTCATTTCGATAATTCTTTCAAATAGAGAAAGTAATCAAGCAGCGAGAGTTTACTTGAATTCCTTTGCTTTGATTTAACCATTGGACATTGTAACAGCGTGGATGAGTCACAGCTTGTAGGCCTAGCTTCTCAATCATGCTTAGAGAAACTACATTGGCACAACTCCTTCCATCAATGATCAAAGAACACACCTTCCCTTGCACAGTACATCGTGCGTGGAATATTTTCTCTCTCTGTTCATCTTGAACTCCCCTTTGATTACTTAGAACTCTTCTCAAAACTAAGAGTTCTCCTTCATCAGCCTCTTCAATTACTTCATCCCGAGTTTCCTCAAGTTCTGGCTCACTTTCACATGCCTTTTCTTCCTCCTCAAAGTCTCCTTTCACAACTGCCTACTCGGTCAAGGTAATGACTTTTCTGTTTGGGCATTCCAAAGCAATGTGTCCAAGCCTTTGACATTTGAAACACCTTTTATTGCTCATGGGGTTAGGATGAGGCTTATTTTGTGGTGCTTGGGTTCTTTGTGATGCTGGGGATCTTTGTGGGAAGGAAGGGGGTGGATTTTATGGATTAGGAGTAGGATTGGAACTCCCCTTGTTAAAAGGTTGATTCCGGTTTAAAGGCCGTGTGTTTTGAGGCTTGAAAGGTTGTTTTGCTTTCTTTTGTTGTTCCACCTTATGAGCCAACACGCAAGTATCGTCAAATGAAGTATAGGATTGCAATTCAACTACATTAGAGTACCTAGGATCAAGACCTCCTAAGTGCCTAACTATAGTTTGTTCTTCAGGCTCTTGAATGTCACATTCGATTAGCAACTTTTCAAACTCACGTGTGTACTCTTCAACACTCATATTACGCTGAGTAAGGTTATGAAGTTGAGAGTAAAAATCTTGGACATAGGTAGGGGGGAGATACTGTGCTTTGAGTTTGGTTTTCATCTTCTCCCGAGTACGGATTTCGGACTTCCTCTCCCTTAACCGTTTAGCATTCAAGTTCGTCCACCATAATTATGCATATTTCCTAAGTCTCAAAGCTACTAACTTGACTTTCTTATCATCAGGAATGTCTTCATATTCCAAAACTCTTTCAACTGTATGTAACCAATCAAGGAACTCTTCAGGATCAAGCTTAACTTCAAATTCAGGAACTTCCTCTCTGAAATCATTAATGTTTACTTGAAACTGTGGCTCTCCCCTAGCCATTCTGATTGGTTCTTCTTTACTTGATGATTCAACCTCATGGATGAAGACTTGCTCACGTTCTCTTGGTTCAGATTGAAGGGTATCTTCATTCAATTTTTGTTTTTGCTTCAAGACTGAACCAATTGCTTCCTCAAATACTCATTTTGAGAATGAGTCTCTTGTTGCTTTTGTGAGTCCTCTCGAATTTTGCTAGCCAAGTACTCATTCTGCTTCATCAAAGCTTCAAACCTCTCATCTAGAGTCATGCTTGTTGAAGTCATGCTTGAATTTGGTTGCTTTGACATGTGAATTACACGGACAGAATGTGCATGGACGTGCTGAAAGACATGGGGTGAACGTGCTGAAAGACGCGGGGTGACCGTGCTCAATTGCTGGCTGAACAAGGCAGAAAATAGCCGGTTTGTGTTCTTGTGTTTGGGAATGAATGAGCTATTTTAGGAAGGGCATGGGCATACTAGGCCAAGGTGAAACCTTTGCTCTGATACCAAATATGATGTATGTGAGTGTGGATTGAAGGAAGGTAAGAAAGAGAGAAAGAATCCCAAGCTAGAATAACACAAACTCATGAATTGAAAACTGAAATTTTAGTTTTGTTCTCCTTGAATCCGTGCACTTGCAATTTGAAATGGATAGAACTAAACTCATGATTTGGATACAGAATCACCACCAAATGCAAGTTTAGAGTCCCTAATCTTAGATTAAGATACGGAAACACCACTTAATCAAGGTTAGGACTTACTTGATCACCACCTTAATTGACCAGATTAAGGATAAGTAAGTGAAGATTTAAAGATGAGAAGGCAAATGCTCTCAAAGTGTTTTTCTTTCAAACTGAATAATGAACCAGCAAAGCCGTGTCTCCTCCCTTTGATACACATCTAGCAAGCACACAACCAAGCTAGCACCTTACTAAACCTTTCCTTCCTAAGGAGGAAAGGGGTTAACTATGCTAATGACCCGGTTATGACTAACCGGTTACAATCTATTGTTCAAGCTAGCTTAATTACATTCAAAGCATTAAAGAAAGCAAGACAAATGATCATTACAATGTAATTAGCTCATCCTTAAGCTTAATCAACCAGAAAACCCAGCCAAAGCCATGTGCTCAACCGTAAAGCATTAACCCCTTTTTGGCTAGCCAATAGCAAGAGACAATTCCTTTTGCAACCCTCTTCTCATTGGTTACTCTTCTCAAGGAATTCTTCTTTGCAGCTGATCATTAGCCTTCTAAAAGCCTTGGGACATGTGCCAACTCAGCTGAGATGAAGGAAACCCACGGCAGAAGGTAAAAAGAACTGGTAGCACTAAACCGGGTTCACGGGCAGGATTTCAGCTGACTTCGGGACTTGATTTAACCTTAACAAAAGTGAAGATGATTAGGTTTTTAAACCTGAAAGAAAATTTTAGAATGTATATGAACCCCCCCAACCAAGAAATTAAGGTTAAACAAGGTCTAAATGGGTTAATCACCTTCAAACAATAAACCATGCAAAATGGTTGCAAAACTGGCCGGTTTAGAAAATGACCCTAATCTCCCCTCCTTTTGTGTGTATGGTTGGGAATTGATGTTGGGGCTTGAAAGGGAACATCTTAAGGTTTCCAAAAATATAAAATTTCAGTACTTAAGCCACAATGTAGCTTAAGTAATTAAGTGGACAAAATCGGGTAAAAACTAGTCTTTGATCCCGGTTGCTTGCTTTAGACGTTCTTCCACAATGTGAGCTAATGCTTGGACTTTGGAGCTTGAATTGAACCTTGTAGGGCTTGTTGGATCTTCTTCATTGTCAATGGTGGTGGGGATGCCATCACCCTTAAACCCATGTTATTCATCTTAGAAATATCAAAAACCCATATTCCATTAATAGCCATTAAAGTCTTCTCATTACAACCTCAATTATTTTATTTTGATCTAATTTGATCCAATTTGTTGTACCTCGGATTAAAGTACCTTAATTTGTTTAGTTTTCAAATCACCTTAGTGTAATCTATCTTATATTGAAATGTTGAGTTATGAATGCCATTTAATTAATCAATTTCTATTAAGGTTAAAAATTATGAAAGTGAGCCTGTTTACTAACTACATATACCTACCATTGCATTTCTTAAGCAGAATCGGGGCCTAGTCTATCATTCCTCCTTGTGCATAAATATTATCAAGTAAGATTACATGTTAAACAACCCAAGTCCATTCATTATCTCTATCTTTAGAAATCAGAATGTATCCATCAAAGTTACAATGTCTTGGTAAGTATATCAATGAATCAGTTTACCGAGTGACTTATCACTTAATCAGTGACCCCGTCAGTTATTATTTATAGAGAACTTGCCCTTTAGTGACCAGAGCTGCCTCAGGCCGTTTCTCTCAATTGGCTTGACAGGTACGCACCTTTCTATAGACCATAACATTTACAAGGGGTTCACTACAAGATAATAACTGGCAGTATAGTTTTATGTGTTGTTTTAGGAAAATACTCAGTGAATCGCAATCATGCTAGCAAACTAGCTGAATCAAGTAAGGGAGCAAGGGAATATGGATGGATCAGAAATGATGTCGGTTCAAGAATATTTTGGGAATTGAATTTTGAGATCTTCAGTCAACAAAGTCGTAAACTTTATGGAGAATTGTTCTACTGTGACGTAAAACCTTATGGTGGTTAGCAACTGTTTGTATATGATTTGGTAATATCTGAATGTGTTGGTAATATCTGAATGTGTATTGTTGTGATCTATGCTTACCTATGTCTTATATAGTGCACATGCATAAAGTCTTGTCCTTCTTGATGCTGATAACACCCTAATCATCGGATTTATCAGTTTTAATTAAGAATTTAATTAAAGAGTATACAATTAGTGAGACATGCGCATTGGGGCCGTTACATGCATGAAGTTAGTTTAAAACCTGTCTTAATCTTCAAAATCATGTGACTAATGCCCATCCTCCTTGAAGTATTCATGTATATTAAGCAATTGATAAGATGTCCTTTTTTATTTCACTTTACGTTTTTCGGCTTCCAAAGGTTTTAAGACCAGAGCATAGCATATGAAGGGATTATTTTTCTCCCTAATATAAATCCATTTGCCTTTCCAAGAGGAAAGTTTATTTGATTTCCCAATAACATTTATGGCATCATCATATGTTGTGTTTATCCTCTTCCTCAAGCATTGGGGGTTGTAAGTAAATGTGAAAGCAGAGGGATGTTCTCAAGCTAGCTCATCATATGAAGAATCATACAAATTAAACGAGCCACATGATACTACCCAGAAAGCTTAGGGATGACAAGGCCAAGGGCCAACCTATCATGATGCAGGATGAACTACCTTCTCTAGTCTAATGGAAAATAGAGATCACTTGGCATGTGGGCTTGTACATCTTTTTGAAACCTTATGGTGATATAGCAATGGTGTTATTATCTTTGGGATGTTTAATTTCAAGAGCTTCATGATCAAACCCCATATTCTTGGTCTTACACTAAAAAAGTATGCTTAGGGTGTGCAACAGTGTGAGATGGTTAAGTTAGTGCCTTGGAGCAGATAAGATGCCCCTCTAAGATGAAAGGCTATATCTTCACCTTTTTCTTATTTTTCTTAACCTTATCTTTTCCTTTTTTCTTATTTTATTTCTTTAGGAGCTACATAGAAATCTTCGCATGTACGATAACTATATGCATCATGAAATGTAAATGATTTTTAAAAAAAAATTTCATAGTACTTCACATCCGTGATGCATACCCTTCACCTCACATCTGTGCCTTGAGTTTTGGGACCCTATAATTCTCGATGTACCTCATTACTTTTAAAACATCGTTGTTGACATTTCATTTCGAGGAATTTGCCTTAGTTTAGATGATTTATGAGTGTTGAAGCATAGCGACTACATAGTTTGGAAGACATTATATTTATGCAATAGAACCCTTGTAACTAGATAATGCAAATTGGACAGGTGG
>NCQT01066125.1:0-10358 GCA_002740465.1 Stenocereus thurberi
TGAAAACCGCTTGGTTTCTTGCATACCATGTGAGATATATGGTCGCTACAAATATGGCGTAAACTGTGCTCCTCTGATATTCCCCCCTAGCTTTGAGCAGAAAATTTTAGGTGTTTTGGCATGTGATAATTATAATATCCTGTTTCCTCCACTTCGTTATCTCATTCTACACCCTAACTACATATGGACATTGAAAGAATAGGTGTGTATCATCCTCTTCTGTATCTTTAAAGAGGCTACATATTGGCTCGTGTTGTGGAATGTACTTACTCAGTCTGAGATTGATGGGTAGTCTATGATGCATTAAGATCCAAGTGATGAAGGCGTGTCTTGGTACGCTAGTTCTGGTGCATACGGCCCTTACCCGAGTTACTTTATCCCCTTGATTTTGCAACCATTTGTATCCTTAGGACACCCTATATTCATTTGCCATATTCCATTTCCATGCTCCCTGAGTGGCCTGCTGGGCAGCATCATTTTGCTTAAATAACTCTTTCACGTAGCATCGTTTTCTCCAGTGCCAGCTACAATCTTGTGGGGGCGTATAATTCCACCAGGTACATCCTCTTAAGTATTTCCCATGAACCCATCGGACCCACCTGAGGTCTTTTTTGTTTTTAATAGCCCAGATGAGCTTTGCAATTCTTGCCTTGTTCCATGCTGTGATGTCAGTGACTCACAGCCCACCCTGGGTTTTTGGTAAACTTACTGTTTTCCAGGATATACAGGGCGTACTTTTAAACTCTGCTTTTTCATTCCATAAGAAGTTCCTGCATAGTTGCATAATACGGTCTAACGCCTCGGTGGGGAGAATGAACATGGAGGCCCAGTAGCTCACCATGGCAAAGATGACCGTATTTATCAAAGATCATACTTGGATTTGGGTTGCCATTTTATCAACCCGCCCCCAACATTCAATGTTTGTAAGTCTACTTACAGTGATTGGGACCCCAAAATAATTGAATGGGAGGTCCTTTCCTGGAATCGTGATGTACGCAAGCATTTGTTTTGCAATTATGGGGAGCAACCTCCAAATATGATTTGGGATTTCTGTAGGTTAGTTTTAAGTCTAGCACAATCATAGAATAACTTGAGTGCTTGAAAGATGAGCTGGAGTGAATGCGGATTAGCCTTGTAGAAAATGATTAAATCGTCTGCGAGCATGAGATGTGTGATTTTGAGGGACCTGCAGTTTGGGTGGAACTGGAATCCAGGACCATTGCTGACCTTGTGCATAAGTCTCAAAAGATATTCCATAGATATGACAAATAGAAGGGGAGAGATTGGGTCACCTTGTCTGAGCACTCTACCACCTTCAAAAACTTTACAGTCTTGCCTATTTAGATGAATCTTAAACTAAACCGACGTCACACATGCCATGATCCATTTGATATAAATCTCAGGGAACTTGAGTTCCATTAGCATTTCTTCAACAAAATCCCAGTGCACTGAATCGAAGGCTTTTTGTAGATCAATCTTCAACATATAACGAGGGGATACATCCTTCCTTTTATATCCCTTTACAATATCTTGGCATATCAAGGCATTATATAGCAACTCTCTATTCTGGACAAAAGCAGCTTGACTCTGATTGATCAGGCCGGGCAGTACATTCTTGATCCTTGAACAAAGCATTTTGGTTATGTATTATAAAGAACATTGCAGCATGAGATGGGCCTGAAATCCGTGGCAGCCTGTGGATGTGAAATTTTAGGCAAAATCACCATCCTTGTGGCACTCATGAATCTGTGTATTTTTCCAGTATCAAAAAATTCTTTGATAGCATCACATACCATTGGGCCTATAAGGTGCCATGTGGTTTTGAAAAGACTGGTACTATATCCATCTGGGCTTGGGGACTTGGTATTTGGGATTAAAAATAAGGCATCTTTGATGTCCTTTGTTGTGAATGCTTTACACATGTCCACTTGCTGTGTTGCTGTGAGCAAATGACCTGTCTCTATCACTTGGGATCAATGGATGATCTAGGTATGAGTTGCTTACCTAGGCGTTTCTTGTAGAAAGCCAGGATTATTTCCCTCACTTTTCCAAAACCTTCTACAATTGCTCCACTGTCATCCTATAGGCTATAAATATGCGTAGCCATTTTCCTTCCTTTAGCTCTGGCAAAAAGTATCTGGTGCAATCATCTTTGTACTGGATCCATTCTATTTTGCATTGCTACTTTATTAGTGACATGATAGAGGATAGAATTTCAATGCAATGCTCTCTGCACTTTTGTTCTTGAACCAGGTAATGCTCATTGGTGGGGTCACTGAAAAGTTACTGTTGCACCTTGCTCAGTCTCTCCCTTGAACGTGCCTACTGCTCATGTAGGTCAGCATATTTATCCTTGTTGAACTTCCTCAGAGGCTTCTTCAAGTGGTCCAGGAAGCCTCTTAACTTACGTACACCTTGCTTGTGAGCATGTACTCTGGCCATGGATTCAACAATGTATAGGAAATCCTTGTGAGATTCCCACATGGTACAGTTAGTGTGAGGTTTATGTGCCTCATGAAATTGAAGTTGAATAGGAGTGTGCTCAAACAGACCATTAGACAAGTATGCGGCTTGAGTAAATTCTATTTTATGGTACCAATAGTGATTGGTAAACACTCTATCAATTCAACTCCATATGGTTTTGTTTGTCCATATGAAATATGCCCCAGTACTTCTTATCTCTGTGAGCGCGCATACCTCTAGGCAATTTGCAAAATCCATAATTTCCATATCCATGATTTCGTTCCCTCCTATTCTGTCTTCCTTGTATAATACTGAGTTAAAATTACCCAACACACACCATGCTTCTATTATTTGGCTTGCTATGTCCTATAAATCTTGCCAAAGTTTCTGCCGTTGGCTATCCTAGTTAATACCATACACAAAAGTGATGAAGAAGTGCTTATTTCTTTGTATTTGATTGACATGACAGTGATCCTTTTGCTCTGTCATGTTCACTAATTCCACCCTATATGCATTGGGCTTCTACGCTATCTATATTCGTCCTTTGGAATTATGAGAAAAATTATGCAATCATTTCCACCATAGGAGTGTTCGAGTTGCTGTGCTATGTACATTGTTTTTCCTTAACCTTTGTTTCCAAAAGACCTACCAATCCCACTTCTTTGAGCTACAAGAAGGACCTTTGATAATTCATATTTTATATATAATTTTCTCCCTCATTTTACCTACTTTTAAGTCGTTGAAATATATTTTTATGAGTAAATAATGCATATTTTATGTAATTTTCAGGTAAAAATAAAATGAAAGAATTTGGGTGCGAAGTTGATTAAGTCAATTCAAATCTCCAACAAGTCCAAACCCAAAAGAAAAAAAAAGGTCCTAGTAGCATGGGCATTGTCCAGCAGCGGCCCAACCGAGCAGTCCGCTATCTCCCTCACTCTCCCTCCGCTTGGGCCTGTCCATGGCCCATCACCCTAGTCAGCACCTCTCCATTCCTGTCCTCCTCTTCTCCCTTCGGTTTTACTCGTATGGACCTGTCTGTGGCCCATCAGGCTCCCAGCATGCCTTCTTCCTCAACTAGCTTGCCAGGCCGGCCTATTTCTCGGCCCGCCAGACACCAGCTCCCTTGCTCTTGCTCTTTCCCAGGCGGCCCAACCACTGCCAGCAGCTGCAATAATCAAGGACTTGGCTTAGCAACCTCAAATTAACCTAGTCAAAGCTAATTAATCTTGATTAATTTCTAGCTTAAGACTAGCCATTTGTCTTGCACCATAGCCACCAATTAATTAATTGAAATTATTTTACATTAATTTTTGGACATCAAGGGAGATTGATTTTGCACTATAAAAAGGAGTCATGGGTTGGAGTTATCCACTCACTCATTCATTCATCCATTCTTACACCCATTCTCTCATCTTCCATCTTCTATTTTTCTAGAGAGTATTTTGTAAGACAAAATCATCTTGGTTGAGCAGTTTAGAACAAAAATAAGCTTTTTTGGCTATTTTTCTCTTCTCTACTCACCTTATTTGTGAGTCAAACTTGAGAGTGTATGCTACATTTGTTTGTAATTGAGTACAAAAGTTTAGACATAGGAAGTAAAATATACCAACTTCAATGGTATTGTCACTAACTATGGCCGACTAAACTACCCATTTCTAGGATTGGGATGGATCCTTGATAGTAATATTACTTTTGTTAATTTCTTTTGGGGTAATTTTTGTCTCTTTAGTTGTGTAATTTTGAGTTTAAACTTGATCTTAATCTATTTATGCATTTTAATACTATTGTTTGTTCATTTTGATTACAATAGTTTAATTTGCTATCTCAAATGAATATTAGACCTTGTAGGCTAATATCACATTATGCAATTGGACTTAAAATTATAATTGTTAAAACTGAATAATTAATTTTAGAAATTAGATGAGTTATGTCTAAAAAGAATTATTTATGCTAATCTTCTAGATAAATAATCTCATTTGATAATTATAATCATCTTTTTATGACCTAATGCTTGTAGCTTAGGTTGAACAGGAGACAGATTGAATCTCCATTTGAATTAGTAAATCAATATTTGCATCAAAGATGAAATCTGAAATCCTAGATCATTCTCTCATCTGAATTCTCTCTATTTGACACTTTTGCTCTTCTTTTTACTCCTTTAATTCATATCGATAATTAAACTCCTCATTCGACTTATCCTTTATAATCGGAAAAGTTGAATTAAAAATCATTATTGTTCCTCATGGGATCGACACCATATACTCACTAGTCTGCTATTAACCTTGTGCACTTGCAAGTAAAAAAAGTTTTAAAACTAAACATAAAATCCACATCGAGTTTTTGGCACCATTGTCGGGGAAACAAATAGTGATTTTTGAATTTTCTCTTCCTTTTATTTTATTTTTTTCCCCTTTTTCCCGCTAATCTAATAACTTTATTTATTTATTCTCCATCCCCTTTCCTTTTATTTTTATTGTATCATTCCCCAATCCCTCCTAATCTAACCATTTTATTTTTCTTCTTCTATTTCCTTTCTAATCTAGCTATTTTTCCTATCTCTTCTAGCCGAATCTAATCTAATCTGACTCTTTTATTTCTGTTATTTTATTTATTGTGTCTATTCTAACAATCCCCCTCCCTTTTATTTCATTTTTTTCTCTTTTTATTCTCTTTTTATTTGTTTGTCTTATTTCACTTTATTTTATTTTCAGTTTTCCCCCTTCCCTTGGATCTTTCTTTTATTTTTTATTTTATTTTTTTCCTTCGTATCTATCTCTTCTCTTTTCTTCTTATTTTATTTGGTGGTCATTATTGTGGTGATCTCATTCTATTCTTTTGGTTGTTTGTGGGTATATGCATCGTAGACGTTCTTTATGCTTAGATCTTGAACCATATGATCCTGAAATTGAACGCTCTCTTCGAAAGATAAGATCTAAGACAAAGGAATCTAGGAAAAAGATGGATGAAGAACAAACTCCACCACCTAAGCAACTTAAAGAGTATTTTACTCCTGCCACATATGACTCACCAACAAGAATACGTATGCCCACTGTTACGGTGTCATTTGAGATTAAACATTCTCGTATCTAAATGCTTCTGTCGTTTTATGGGTTAGAGTCTGAAAATCCTTTCAAGCACGTTGATGTCTTCTTAGAGATTTGTTCCATTGTATTCTTGAATAATATCTCTGATGATGCTCTTCACTTGCGACTTTTTCCTTTTTCTTTGAAAGATAAAGCTAAAGCTTGGTTGGACACTGAGACAAATATCAATTGAAAAGGAATTCTTGAAAAAGTTTTTCTCTATTGGTAAACTAACTTCCTTACGACGTGCTATAACCGCTGTCTCACAGAATAAGAATGAGCAATTGTATGAAGGTTGAGAAAGGTTTAAAGAGTTGTTGTGAAGTTGTCCTCAGCATGAGGTCTCTATGTGGCAACTTGTCCAGAGTTTTTGCTCAGGCTTAGATGAGCATAATGGGCAAATAATTGATGCATCATGTGGTGGTAGTTTTTTGTATAAAGCTCCCTAGAAGCTTGGAAATTGTTTGAACATTTGAGTAAGAATTCTCACTTGCATGCTACTTCCCCACATTCTGTGCCTAGGCAATTAGGAAGTAAATGGGGGATTTCTAAAGTTTCACATTTAATTGACCTTTTGAGTAAATTTGATACTTTAGCTAAGAAATTTGATCAATTATTGTGTATAGACAAAGTGTCTAATGCACCTTCTATGTAAGATATGTGCTCGATTTATACTAGTCTCATGCATGCTTCTGTTGACTATCCTGGTATGGGCAAGTTTGACTGTGTGATGAAAAAGTGAATGCTGCCCAAGGATTTCCTCCATCCAACAACCCTTATTCTAATACCTATAATCATTGTTGGAGGAATCATCTGAATTTTCATGGATGTCTCAAAATGTTGAGAATCCTCAAGCCCAGTCTAGCAGACCTACCCCTCCTGGTTTTCAAAACCAGAAATATGCACCTCCTTCTTCCCATCCAGCTCCATCTGGGAGCTCTGATATTAACAAGGTAATTTCTGCTGTTGGTACCTTGACCTCTGTTGTGCAAAATGTCGATTTTAAGGTCCAAGGAATTAAGTCTAAATTGCATATTTTTGACTCTTACTCATAATCTATTGCTAAATTAGAAACCCAACTTAGGCAACTAGCCATAGCTGTAGGTAAAAGAGAAGAAGGAAAACTTCCAAGTCATCCTATACAGAACCCCGAAGGACAACAATTTAAATAATTAAAAGCTATAATGGTTCTTAGAAGTGGTAAAGAAGTAGATAACAAGATGAGTGAGATGGAACATAATAAAGAGGAAAGACTTAAGACCATAGAGAGTGACCTTGAATCTGAAAAAGAGAATGACCCATCCCCTTCTCCTGTTCTATATAACTCATCTGTGACCTATAAGCCAAGAGTTCTTTACTGTCAAGCTTTGGATACACCATTCCCTTCCAGGAAAGACAAGCAAAGACATGACACCCTTGAGACCTTTAAGCAAGTTAAGGCCAATCTTCCCCTCTTGGAAGCAATTAGGCAGATCCCAGCTTATGCTAAGTTTCTTAAAGACATGTGCACTTTTAAAAGAAAATCTAAAGTTAACAAGTCTAAAAAGGTTCTGCTAAGTGAATAAGTGAGCTCGATTTTGAAACGTGACACTCGAGCCAAGTTCAAAGATCCTGTTGTCCCTACCATCTCATGTTATACTGGCAATCACAAAATTGAAAGGGCACTTTTGGATTTGGGTTCTAGTGTTAATTTAATACCATATTCTGTTTACTTAGAGTGGGGATTGGATGAACTGAAACTTTCCAACTGTACCCTTCAGCTTGCTGATAGGTCAGTTAGGACTACTATAGGGCGGATAGATGATGTCTTGGTTCAAATTGATAAGGGATTCTTTCCTGTTGATTTTATTATGTTAGACATAGACCCAGTCATGCTTCAAAGTAGATCCCTTATTTTAGGACGTCCCTTCCTAGCCACAGCTAATGCCACCATTAACTGTAGGTCAGGAGTGATGGATATCTCGGTCATGAACATGAGGATTAGGCTTAACATTTTCCAAGCTTCTGCTGAACCTGTGTTTGAAGATGAATCTGAATGCTTCTTTGTTGATGTGATTGATGAAATGATTAAAGAAGCTTTACCTGCTATTTTGAGTAGTGATCCTCTGGCAACCTGGCTTTCCTATGGGGATTTAAGATTGTTTGACTTAGGGAGTACAATAGATGAGATGGAGTCTAATCTAGATTCTACTCCTTATCTTGCTTGGGTGTTCACTTATGAACCTCTTCCCCTATTGGCTAGTTCTCCAATGCCACCTTCGGTTGTATCTCCATGCAAACTTGAGTTGAAACCTCTTCCTAATTCGCTCAAGTATGTGTTTCTAGGCCCAAAAGAGACCTTACATGTTATTATATCTTCTCTTCTATCTTGTGATCAAGAGGAAGAGTTGATTTGTATCTTTTCTTATCATAAGGGTGCTATTGGGTAGTCAGTTTCTGATTTGAAAGGGATTAGTCCTACAATTTGTATGTACAGAATTTATTTAAAGGACGATGCTAAACCTATTAGGGAAATGCAACGCAGACTGAAGCCCCACATAAAAGAAGTTTCCCTGAAAGAGGTAATAAAGCTTCTAGATATAGGCATTATCTACCTTATTTTTGATAGTCAATAGGTCAGTCCGGTTCAAGTAGGCCCTAAGAAATTTGGCATAAATGTGGTTAAGAATAATAAAGGTGAATTAATTCCTACTAAACAGACCATAGGGTGGAGAGTGTGCATTAATTACAGAAAGCTGAATTCTATCACCAGAAAGGACCATTTTTCCCTCCCATTCATTGATCAAAATTTGAAAAAATTAGCTGGATACAGTTTTTATTGCTTTTTAGATGGCTATTTTTGTTACAACCAAATACCTGTCTATCCTGAGGACCAAGAGAAAACAACATTCACATGCCCATTAGGTACCTTTGCCTATCAAAGGATGCCTTTTGGGTTCTGTAATGCATCTTTCACATTCCAGAGATGCATGATGGCCATATTTTCTAATTATATTGATGATTTTATAAAGGTGTTTATGGATGATTTTTCTGTTTTTGGTTCTTCCTTTGATGTGTATTTGGCTAATTTATCCATTATGCTAAAAAGATGTGAAGAAGTGAATCTTGTTTTGAGTTGGGAAAAAAGTCATTTCGTGGTCCAAGAAGGGATTATTTTGGGACATAAAGTGTCAAAAAAAGAGATTGAGATTGATAAAGCCAAGGTTGATTTGATTTCTAATTTGCCTCTACCTTCTTCTGTGAAGCAAGTCAGATCTTTCCTTGATCATGCTAGTTTCTATAGGAGATTTATTAAGGATTTCAGTAAAGTGGCTCGCCAACTTATTAATCTCCTTACTAAAGATGCTCCTTTTGTGATTGATGAGTCTTGTCTGAAAGCTTTTAAAAAGCTTCAATCTTTGTTGGTGTCGGCCCCTATTATGCAGCCCCTTGATTTTTCTTTACCATTTGAGATTATGTGCTATGCATCTGATGTTGTTGTTGGGGCTGTTTTGGGCCAAATGGTGACTAGAATGCCTCATGTCATTTACTATGCTAGTAGAACTGTAACTGATGCTCAAAGGAATTATTCAACTTTTGAGAAAGAGTTGCTAGTTGTAGTATTTACACTTGATAAATTCCGTCCATACCTTTGGTGTTTAAAAGTGATTGTGTTTACTAATCATGCTGCATTAAGACACTTGTTAGCTAAGAATGACACTACACCAAGACTCATTAGATGGATTTTGTGGCTCTTAGAGTTTGATGTTGAAATAAAAGATAGGAAAGGTTCTGAAAATTTAATTGCAAACCACTTGTCTAGAATCTTTACTAGTATACTGATGACTTAGTTAGATTTTTCTGACCACTTTTCTGATGAGCAACTGCTTGCTGTGTCACATGCCCCTCTCCCTTGGTTTTCCCATATTGTGAACTACCTTGTCACCAAAAAGATTCCTCCTCACTGGTCCAAATAAGAGAAAGATAGGTTCTTCTCACAGGTAAGACATTACTATTAGGAAGATCTTTACCTTTTCAAACATTGCCCTGAGCAAGTGGTACGTAGATGTGTCCCCGGGAGTGAAAATTCTCACCTTTTGTCACTCTTATGCTTGTGGTGGTCACTTTAGAGTTCGTAGGACAGCTACGAAAGGCCTGCAAAGTGGGTTCTTTTGGCCCACTTTGTTTAGAGATGCTCACCAATTCTATCTTACTTGTGAGCGTTACCAACGTATGGGTGCCCTGTCCCGTCGAGATATGATGCCTCTTTCCCTTATTCTGATTATTGAGATATTTGATGTGTGGGGCATTGATTTCATGGATCCCTTTCCCTCATCTTTTGGCTTTGTATACATTTTGGTTGCTATTGATTATGTGACAGAGTGGGTGGAAGCTTAGGCTACTATGACCAATGACCACAAGGTTGTGGTTAAGTTTATGAAAGAGTACATTTTCTGTCAATATGGTACCCCCTAGAGCCCTTATTAGTGATGGAGGTAGTCATTTCTATTATCGATCTTTTGAGACTTTGCTTAGAAAGTATTCTGTGACTCACAAAGTAGCTACTCCTTATTACCTTTAGACTAGTTGTCAAGTTGAGGTGGCCTGATAGGAAAAACTGGTCTTTAAGATTGTATGATGCTCTTTGGGCCTATTGTACTGCTTTTAAAACTCCCATTGGGATGTCTCCTTACCGGTTCCTTTTCGGTAAGGCTTATCACTTGCCAGTTGAATTAGAACACCATGCTTTTTGGGCTATTAAAGCTTTTAATTTGATATGAAACAAGCGGGTTCTAACCGTAGGCTTCAATTGAATGAGTTGGATGAATT
>NCQT01066145.1:4044-19507 GCA_002740465.1 Stenocereus thurberi
ATCCAAAGTCGAATATGTTCTAAAACCTTATTGCCAAAGCCGGCGCCAAGTTAAGTAACTGGAAAGCCAATTAGTTGTCTAAAACAAAACGTAATGTTCTGATTCAGTCAAATTTAGAGGCGTTACCTACTCATACTATACAATGTTTGCAATCACTTACTGCTGTTATCCAAAAATTAGATCGCATCAACTAGGTGTTTTTGTGGAAGAAATTCAATACAAAAAATGGTTTACCACTAGTTGCCTAAGATAAGATCTACAAAGCCAAAAAATTTGGTGGGTTAGGAATGAGGGAAACAGGTGTAGTAAATATTTCTTTAATGGTGAAGCTTTCATGGAAATTTATTTCGAAACATGAAAATTTTCTGGGTGAAACAAATGAGAGCCAAATATGGCTCCCCTGACCATTTTTTCTATAAATGAAAGCAGATCAGCTCTTGGGTTTAGAAGTGTATGCTCCGCACTCAAGAATTCATCCAATAGGGCATGAGATGGCAATTGGTGACGGGCTTGCAAGTAGATTCTGGACACATGCTTGGTGTCACGATTCTTGTCTGGCTGATCTACTTCACATTGATTGCAAGACTCTAACAAATACTAATATGAAAGTAAGTGAATTTATACAACCCAATAAAAGTTGGGATGGGGTCAAATTATCTCAAACTCAGCCTTCGCGGTATTTACATTATGTACTTGCTATACATATCCTGATAATAGAGGTGTCTAACACATTTTGTTGGGGGTTAACGGGAAGTGGGGATTTCTCTATTAAAATAGCAACTAGGAAAGCACATGAAAATATCAAGCCAGATAGAATAACATAGAAATTCAACTGGATTTGAAAACTTGATATAATGCCTAAAATTAAAATCTTCTTATGGTAATTATGTCATAATGCCCTCCCTCTAAGGGGAACTTACTGCATCAGGGGTTACAAATTGACCCGGTTTGCCTAGTTTGCCTCTCCCATGTTGCAGACACTAAGCATCTCTTTGCCCTTTGCCCTTTGCCCTTTTGTTACCCAAGTATAGGAATTGGCTATCAAACACGGTTGGTTTGTCGATCACCTTTTCAGAATCAACAATAGTTAGTTTGAGATACTTTGCATAAATTACGTCTTCAATGAGAAAACAATATGCCTAGAATTGTTACGCTTCTGACGCATTTGAAAAAGCCACAATGCTATTGTTTCTCAAAATGAGATCCCTAAACCCTTAGGATCACTCATCTGGGCTAAATGTAACTAGGCAAAATGGAAACAGCGTAACCAAATATTACTATTCGTTCACAAGCTCAGGCAACACATTAATCTCCTAAGGTCAAGACCACCCGTCTAGTCCGGTAGATTTTCCCACAAAGAGGCTTTATCAAAATTAATTTCGACGGCACGTTATCTTCATCAGGAGCAGTACCGAGATATGTATTATGAGATTAGCAAGGGTGTCTCCTCCATGCAAGAACTAGACTTATGCACAATGCTCCTATTCTCATGTCTGAAGTTACTGTTATGCGGGATGGCATCAAAGCAATATCATATGCAGGTTTCAGGCATATCTATATTGAAGGTGACCGCCGCCTCGTGATCCAGGCAGCACAAGGTTCTCCAATATCTCTATCAAACATGCTTTTAGAGAAGGGAATATAGTGGCTAACTAGATTGCTAAATTAGGATGTTCTATAAGGTCGATAGCTACCTTTCCTACATTGAACTTACACGTATCATCCTTGATAATTACTTTGGTAGAACCCTTGAGAAAAGAGTTGCCTACAGTGTTATTGTACTTACCTTTCACCAAAAAAAAAAGGTAGCGAGATCCACATTGAAACTAGAATTTAGACATGACACAAGAATTGTTAGAATGCGATTCATAATTTTTGACAATTGAGGCTAGAATGGAGTTTTACAGTTCTCATTTTAAAAATTAGTTTTCAATTCTAAGATAATTTCAAAGAAACTTTAAATGCTCTTATATTTGATTTCTTTCTTTGTTCAATTCTAAAAATATAAGAGAAAATTTATAATCATCTAATCAACAAAAAAAGAAAGAATTGATTACTAAATTTCAAAACCTATCTCCACCACATTTGAACTTCGAATATGAAATCAAATGTTAAATAAGTTAAAAAAAACTATTAACACCTATAATAACATGATGTTTTTGCACATGAAACTAGATAACCTCTCACATCATTGAGATTGCAAGGTACCTATTGGGTTTAATTAAAGTAGTATACCTAGGCCTATTCCTTTTGCTAGTAAATTTACTTTTATTAACTTCTACCAACTTCTATCAATTTGTATTAACTTCTACTAACTCTTTGAAAAATATTTTAATCTTTTCCAACTCTAACCAATCTTTCCCAACTTTAACTAATTCTACCATTGTGACTCTAGCAGTGCCCTATATTTTATGAAAATAATTTTTACGGGACAATTTTTTTAGAATGCCTTCCCAAGTATTTACTATTTTAGGCTACTATTAGCAGGAGTCAATTTTGTATGAAATAGTGATTTTTGGGAGTTTTTTTATTTCAAATCCGGCCCACATTTTTCTAAAATTTCTATTTTCACCCAAAATAGAGTTCAGAACTACTTAAACTTTTGGGCATTTTTAGAAAACTAAGCTTATATTAATATTTGGACATCTTATAATGACCTTACTAGTACTAGTTATCACAATCTACTACTTATATCATAAATATTATATTTTTTGTGATAAGGGATCCACCATACTTAGTAATATATTTAAAACTTAATTAGAGAATTTCGACCATTACCTAAACTTAGTCGGCGTTGGATCCTGGCATTCCCCTAACTTCCCATTTACAAAGATTGCTAATCTTAACCCCACCTTCCTTAAATCAGGCATAGCACAGATCCGTTTCGATTAACCTCGAACCATAGTCATTAATTAATTTTTTTATATCTTTAAGGATAGTGAAGCTTTAATAAAAAAATCATAATATTTAAGACATAAGATTCAATTAAATAATGTTCCCTACTAAAAAATTTCTTTTATTGAAAGTTTGAAAGTGAAAATATTACAATAGAAAGATTGAAGAGATACTTAAGCTATTAAGATCGTCAAAGATGCTTGCTCATAACCAAATAGAGAATCTTGACTTCTCTTTTGCTCAAGTATGCACAAATGAACATATCCCTTCTCAGCGCTCAACCTCTCCTTTTATAAAGGAGATAGACTACATACTATACCCTAATGGCTACAGTACATACATTGATATTTTCACATGGCCACAGTAAACAACATTATTTTACTTATTTGACACTTGATAAAATAGTACAATAATGGTGCAACAACTTTTCAGAGCCTTTAATACTGACAAGACTAGTCATCCATATTGAGATTATGCATGTCTTTATCTCCAATAATATCTTTTAGTCCATCATTATCCAGATAATCATCAAAATCTTCATCAAGCTGAAGATGCTCTAGATTCTATCTTTCAAATAATTCATAAAGATATATCTTTTCTTTTTCTGATAAGAATTTTTAAACTCCAATGTCAAAGAGATAATCAAATATATCTTTTGAAGTAGCTCCTTCTATCTTCATATATTTGCGGAAATCACTACGATAGACGAAAATAGTATTCCCACAATGCATTAGTGTTATTCCTTGTTCAATTGATGTCCACATTTGATGAGAAATGTTATAATACTAAAACACGATCACTAACTACTTCTTGTCGTTCTCAAAACCATTCTTGTCGTTGATCATTAGCATTGTCTAAATCAACCAATAGAACAAGATAATGGGTATTTTAGCATTTCTATTTTCATAGCTAATTGCAATGTCTCTTAACATACAAACTTTTATTATTGAAAATTTTGTTGGACCATCAGGAGTTGTAAGAACCCAATAGATCATTTTAAATAAACACTATTGAAACTTAGTTAGCCTTAGGAAAAATGGGTACTTTGGACTTGGGTTTCCATGAGATAAGCTATCATTCCATATTCTGGAGAGATTGAATTTGCCAAGAGTCTAAAACCACCAACTCCAAATCGATCACGGAAGACGATTGTAGTACTCTGTGACTCTCAAATATCATAATAATAATAATGATAGTAGTCAATCTAGACTGTATACTAGTCGTTGAACTATTTTTCTTGAACATGGAAACTTATTTTTTCTTAAATATCATAAGAACACCTTAGGTAATTCATCGATAACGCTAAAAGGCTGAATCTTTGTACTATTAGATTAGCAGAATAGGGTAGCCCAAAGTATGATCTACTTTTTTATGAAATTCAAAAATATCCATAAGGATTCTACAAGGAGAAACCCGTTCTAGCATTAATGACATTTTATTTTGAATCTCCTCCTTTTCCGATAGGAGTTCTGCTCTAATCATTACTATTGACAAGTTCATGAGTTAAACTATCCACTAGAGAATTCTTCGATCCCTGTATATGTTTAATAGAGAAGGAAAACTAGTTAAGCCATAATTGCCAATATAGAAATTGCCCTTGCACTTGAATATTTGATAAATTCTTTTTCACAAAACCAAGTACTCCTTTGCAATCAGTTCGAATAAGAAAAGGTTTTAAAGCTGAAAAGATTAAGAATTTTTCAATTTCTCTTATGACTATAAGGATTTCTTTTTCCATCATGGGATAGTTGTATTCTACTTTATTAAAACTTCTATCGCAATATTTGCATAGTTTGTCTCCTCCTTTGATTTCCAGTACTGTACTCTAGTGCTCATTGCTGGCATCTGTCTTAATAATTAAATCATCTACTTCATTAGGTAAATTAAGAACATGAAGATTTTTGCACATTTTTTTTTTTCATGTTTTGAGCAATCTTCGAATCACTAAGGGTCCAAATCTAACTTACTTCTTTCTTGATTTTTTGCTGCAATGGTTTTCTCAATTTAGGTAGATTAATGAACTCTGAAGCACAGGTAAGATATCCAATAAACCTTTCTAATTACTTCCTATCTTCAATATTTTCAGGAAAATTTTCTGGTTTTTCTAGAATATGCTTTTGTAAATGATTTGTCCACCTTTTATTTCCAAACCTAACAACTTGATTTCTTATTCACCATAGGTGCACTTCTTCTTACCAAATAATGTTATGATCAATGCAGCTTTGGGTGACAGCTAGAACATCATCTTTATGCTATTCTATAATCTTACAAAAGACAAAGATATCATCAATATAAAGTAGACAGCAGTGATTAAGGTCTTTGAAGACGTTGTTGATTCTTCTTTGAAATATTTTAGGTGCATTTTTCAGACCAAAGGCATTACTATTCATTCATAATGCCCTTAAAGGGAACTAAACATAGTTAAAGGAATACTTTCTTCATCCATTTTATCTGTCAGTATCCGCGTGAAATCCATTTTCAAGATTAAATAGGCTCTTTAAATTATATTGATAAAGGGACTGTTCTATTGGGAATATAATAACCATCAAAGACAGTTTTATCATTAAGCTTTTGTAATTGATTATCATTCTTGTTTTTCTCTTTTTTCTTCAACATGATTTTTTACCATGAAGGCGAGACTGTGTGAGGACTCTTGCTATTTCTAATTAATCCTTTATATTAAAGTTCTTTGATTTGTTTATCAAATTCTTAGATATCATGGGGTGTATATACCATTTGTTTGACTTGAATAATAGTGTTGGGATTTAACAAAGTAGTCTTTGTAAATGTCTTATCTTTATCCCAAAATTTTAGAGGATTATCATAATAGAGTTCTTTGCATAATCGCTCTTATCGTTCCTCAGTCTGCTCTTTAATAGATAACTCAAGTCGTGAGATTGTTGTGCAGGTATTACCTTTTCAGTACACTGGCTACGTGTAAACTCAATTCTCTTATCAGTGTAAGCTTTATTTAAATTATCAATAGGGACTGAGTGACCATTTATTGTGAATATCATTTAGTTTATGGTCTGTCTCCATGGGGAATAGAGTCTTTAAAAATTATTTTCAATAATCATATCATGGGAGGGTTGATCAATAGCCTATAGGACTGGTATAATACATTGGACTTCTCCTGTTTTTATTGATAACCCTTCTATGGCCTCATTATGGTTCATTATGCTATTATTAGCTATCCTTTACTAGTAAAGTATTCTTAGCTTTCCTTCATATAAATTCGGAAAATAAATATCTTTTTTCCAAAATAGATAGAACAACCACTATCTATGTAGGCACATAATTCATATTTATTAGATCCCTCTAAGCATGCATTTATTAGATCCCTCTAAGCATACATTTATTAGGATATAGATGCTGTTAGGGTTTGTATTGGTGACTTCATATCATATCTCCATAGTATATTTTTGACTAATTTATCCTCATAAAATTGGCTCACTAATACTTCTTATTTTATATCCAATAAACTTTCTATCTAAACTCATACTTCAAACAAGACTATATCTTACGGGTTCAATACTTATTCTACTCATTTTGCTGGTCGTACTAATTGTGTCATCTTTTTTGAGTTCTTCTTTAACTGTCGAGGATCCTTCTTCCCATTTTGATCTTGCACTCATGCTTCTTAATAATTGATGTTCTATGGTAATTTTACCTTGCTCATCAATTTTTATTACATTTTTCTTATTGATTTTTGTGGGATTGGCAAAACTAGATATCCACGATCTATTGATTTTTATCTCCTATGAATTGGATTTTACCCTTTAAATATTTTGCATTGGAGTAGGACTTTCAAATTTTTCTACTTCTATCATTGTTATCTTAGTCTTTGGATCTCTAGTATTATATAATTTTTATATTATTTTTCATGATATCCTTAGTGGGCAACCTCCTGTTTCATATGCATTCCAAGTGTTTTCATCTTAAGTGATAGGAAATTTTAAGCAAATTTATCTATTGGACTCACATAATATCCAGGTCAACAATCGAATCTTACTGATCCATTACATAAATTAGTCTTAATCTCTATAATAGTTATTATTAAATTTGATATGTCTAATATCACAGAGCAAAGTATAAAGATCAATAACTTTGTCATAACATTATAATTGAGTAATTTGAGCTTGGACCCTTTTAACGTGGATGTACCTGTACTTTCTATCTTTGTTATGCTTATGGATATTTTTCAATTAATGAGATTAACTTCTCTCATATCATACTCACTCTTTTATCTCTAGATCTCCTTTCATCATTTCGAATACATACTTACTCTTTAATTGAAAGAATGATTTCTTATAGATTATATCTTTTTGAATTATAGGAAGGACCTGATCTCCTTTGACATCTTCATTCTTATTATTTATAATAAATTCTTCCCCTTAAAGATTACTAAGACTAACTGAGCTACCCTCTATGTGACTATTCTTTATAGTCACTCTTTTCATATTCATCTTCTAGTGCAATCTGAACAACTCCTTTGTTATTTTTCAGGGCTAGATCTAATGTTTCTTCTTCGCTAAGCTCAAAATAATCTAGACTACCTAAAGTTTCTATAAGTTTGTTATTCTTCCTATTTTTGCATTTGTTAGTATAATGTCCTACTTCTCTACATGTCCAGCATCTGCAGTGGCTTTTTTTCTTGCAGAACAATAAGCAATTGTTCTAAAAAAATCTTTGTTTTGTAGGGCTTCTTCGTTATAATATTTTCTTTTGTATTTCTTCCCTTTTACTTGTTAAAACTCTTTTTCTTATAGAATGTTCCTTTTCTTCTCTTCTCGGGTTCATTTTTCCATTGTTGAGGAGAATCCCAATAAGTTAGAAACTGTTTCTTCATTTTTTTTTTTACTTTTAGAGATCAAGACATTGATCATTAACCCCTTTTTTTAAATAAGAAATTTTTGTACGAAGGATATCAATGACATCTGCTTTTCCAAGTCATGCAATGTACTTTTCATTAATTATAAAATTTATCGGATATAGTAATTTATCATAGAGCATTTCAAGATTGGTTTCATTATGCGCAATTTTGTAATAATATTGATTAAATTCAACAATATAATTTTTCAGATTTCTCATGTCCAAAACTCTATGTTATTAATCTTTCTTTGCCATTCTCAAACTTTTTCTTCGGAATCAAGTTTAACTCAGATAAATTCAGTTTTGATTTCCTTACATAATGTTTTGAGCATAACAGTTGGTGTTTCCATCATTCTTATTGCATTTTTACCTTCCTCATCTAATGAGTCATACCAGTCAACTACAGCGCCAGTAAAACTATGCTCAATATAGTTCAGAAATTTCTAGCTGATCATGTAGCATTTAAGGATACTATTCATATCTCTTTTTCAATGCTCAACTATTTCTTATATATTACAAGCCCCATCGATATTTATGATGTATCCAGTTTGGCTAATTGGGGTAAAGCTAACTCTTCAAATGACGCAGTTTTCCTTGGGATAAACCCAAAAGAAAAATTAGTTGTACGTCCTGCTGGAATGTACCTAGGTCTCATAAAATGGATATTTCTTTGAAAAGATTCACCAAATTCTTTAGGTTTCAGGATTATGTTATTAACTAGATTGGTCTCGATTTTGTCTATGTTGATTTCTTCCTCAATCTCATTGATTTCTTTGTCAAACACCATTTTACTAAATTTTTATCCTGTTTCCTCCTAATTTCCTCTAAAGGAGCAACATTAAGATCCTCTAGTTTAGTTAGGTTCATCTGCTGATATATTTCTTCTTCTAAGGGGACATTCTTTGTCTGTTCATTAACCTCAAATGATACATCTTGTTTTTCAACTATTGTGCCCATGATTTTGCTTAATTCTTATGGATTTTGCTCTTTATCAAACATATTCTGTGATTTTTCAAGATTATACTGCTTATACTTCATCCTCTTCTTCTTTCTTTGACTTTTTAGTTGATTTTTCAGTTGATTTTTCTCCTACTCCTTTTTAGATTTTTATATCATGTAAAGGAAATGAATTTTTATTTTTTAGGTTTTTAGAAAGGATATTTATGCTGAAATGGTACTAATACTTAAATAAGATTTTCCATTATGTGTAACCTCATCGATAAAAGAAAGATGGATGACAAACAATTACTTTTTTTATCTCCTTAACCTTAATCTTAATTTTGGCTAATTGCATTTTTATTTCTAAAACTATATCGGTAATATAGTTTAATGACAGTGCTACTGAAGTGGTTCCATCTGGTAGGTGCATAATATGTAAATAATTAGGAGCAGGATAAGTAGGTGATGATTCAATCATTAAACATAGTTAATAAGCTTAATTAATTATTAATTAATTTAATTATCTCAATTGCTCTGATACCAAATGAAAGAGAGCTTCAAGTAGTACTTGTGAGTAGAATATTACTTGCACAAAATGAAAATTTCCAAAACTAAGTTTTTAAGTATTGGGGTAAAATATGCAAATATAAAAAGTTTATGATGAAAGACGAAAATAAAAAATAATAAAATATCCCCTTAAAATAGTTTCCCTAGAATATCGGTCCTTTTAAATATATTCTAAAAACATGGTCCCCTAATTATAATTTCTACACAAATCATGGTATCTGGCTATAATTTTTTCAACTTCTACCTTCTATCAGCTCTTACTCATTTCCTTCAAAATCTCTTACAAAGAAATCCTCATTCGTTTATATTTCTTACCAACTTATTCCGATCTTTTTTAAATTTAACCAACTCCTACCAATTATTTCAAAAACAAACTAACTCCTTCTAACTCTTGCCCACTTTTATTAATCTTTATCAACTTTATTCATTTACCAACCTTATTTACCAAGGAAAAGAGCTTATTGACGGTTTTAGAATTTTGTCCAAATATTTTGATAAATCGACCAATGCTCCATTAAGATCTAGTTCAAAATATTTTGCAAAGTGATCCTTATGATTAAGAGAATATAGGAGACCCATCAATCCCAAATGTTGAGCACATATTTTTATAGAGCTAAAATGCTATCTATTCTTTTTAGTGATAAGGAGCTATAAGCTTATCGCTTCTCTTTAAATTGCTTATTAGATCCTTACAGCTTCTAATAGTTTTTAACAAATTTTTGCAACTTTTTGCATCTTCTGATGTCTCCTTGCATCTTCTTTCATCTCCTTATAACTACATTGGTTGGACCAATGTATTTTTGGTTTTTGTGTGTGTAAGTGAGTGTATTTGTTTGTTTGTTTATGACAATCTATAGATTTCTATATATTATAGTTCCCATATATTTTTTCTCATTTTTGTAGAAATACGTATATATTTTTTATAACACCCTCAGTATGATTAAAAGTGAGGCTTAAAGGATTTAAAATGACTACTTATATCGCTAAAAATGCACATTCCTTTTTTGAAAGTCCACTCTTAGAACTCCGCAGTTAAGTGTTACCTGTAGTGGAAAAATTTTGGGATTGCTGACATCCTGTAAAGCTTCCCAAGCAACATGTGACTAAAGACGAAATATGTTCAAAAAAACTCATAATTATTTATGGGGTTAGTCAGCGACCCTTGATGTCGTTACTGATAACTGTGCGCACCACAACTTTTTCTCATTTATTTGAGAACAAGAGTTCAAATTTATTATGGTGAATATAATGGTTGTTCAAGAGATATATCATAAAAAACCTATATAGCGAACTAAGTTACGTTTTTTAGCAAGGTTCGAGATACATCACAAAAAGAAAGATGCATACTTATAATTATGACACATTCATTTATATTTGAATTACGATGTGAATCATATATGAAAATAGTCAAATTATAGTTAATGAGAGTATTTATGCTATTTCATCCATTTTGATCATATATGACTATTTCTACCTGAGAACTATTTGGCTCCACAATTTTTCTTGGGCCAACTGCAACTATCGCTCTCTTTTTTTAACCCGATAAAAAAACGGAAAAAAAAACTTGTAATTGACCCTCTACTTTCAAAAATGCAAAGCGTTAGGGAAAAATAGAGTTTCAATATTTATAAACCCCAAGTGCAATATGTATCGTTGGGCACTTGGGATGCCGTCCTCAAAGAGCTGTATTTCCAACTATCAGAGCTGATTAAAGCGTCTCAAGTTAGGCAAAACTGAACGAATAGAAAATTGAACTAAACTACTAAAGCGAAAACAAAATGACTATGATTAGACCCAAGACAAACAAAGTAATCAAGTCAAGCCCTCACCTTCTCAAGTTACGCTAGTATTCAGGGATGGTCGGTTGCATCATTAAAACCACCCAAACCCTTTCTTAATGGTCACGAGCTAGTCTAATCGTTCTAACATCATATTTTCATCAGATTAGTTCAACTAAGCTACAAGATTGACAACCCTTGACCTAGCTAGCGACGAGACTATTTTCATGTCCCAATCCCAACTATTCTCTCTACCCACACTAGACAATCGACCTCACCTCTCAGCATAAGTCGATCGCCCCAAAATGCAGATGAAAGCTCTCTCAAGCATTTCATTGAACACTAAGTGGACATGAAAGAAAAGTCTAGGTTTTAGGCATAAACAAGGGGGGTTGAGGCCTAAACAAGGTTAATTAGCCATCAAAGGCTAACTACAATCCAATCAACCAAGATTAACTACTAATTAAACACGAAAACATGGAAACCTAAACTAAATTTAAACTAGCGAAACATAAACATAAACAAAAGAAGAATTAATCTAGACTAGCATGAATGAAAACTAAAGGAAACATAAAATCATAATAAAAACTAAACATTTAAACTAAGCAAATCAAATACAAGAATTAAACTAACAAAATCAAAACAAGAAAAAAACGTGAAATAAAGAGAGAGGGAGAAAGAGAGAAACTTATGCTTGAAGTGATTGAAGAATTGGAAATCCACAAGCTTGAATCCCGAAATACAAACTACAACCCTAATCTAATCCTCCTATTGAGGTTTTAATTGGCTAAAACATATCCTAAACTACTCTAAAAATCACCCCAGGAGAAGCCTGAATGACCCCCCAAGAAAGAGAGAATAGCTGCTTATAAAGACTGAAAAACCGCTCCGCCGCGCAGGCCCGAGGGATGCACAGTCGTGCCATGATGCGCGGCCGACCGTGCGCCACGCACGGCCACCACGCACGGTCGTGCGTGTGGCCGTGCTGCCCGTGCGTAGCTTTTGTCTTCATTGCATGACCGTGCCTACCCTGTTGCACGGTGGTGTCTTCTTTCATCCGTCTTCCATTGGCTCCTAGGCTTCACTAAACCTCTCTTCTTCCTTGAAATCGCTCCTAAGGTCTTCCTTTCTATCAAAACCAGAGAATTTCTCCCAAAAGCAAGATAAAAAAATATTATAAGCACAATTGAATCAAAGGAAGCGAATTTGACCCTTTCTCATCTAGATTTGGCATAAAAATAGTGATAAACATGGATCAAACAAGGGCCAAAATGAGGTCAAATATAAGTGCAACACATAGCAGAATTGGAGATGACCAAAATTTATCCACATTATAGTTGCAAAAAAATAATTGTTAAGCAAAGGTATAAAATTAATTTCATAGATATGTCACCTTACTAGATGTAATTTATTTTCATGAAATAATTAATTTCACTAATCTTACATTGTTAAAGACCAACATTTATGCGTATAGATCAAAGTTCAAACATACAACTTTTTAATAATTCAAACAATTGCTTGCATACGCACTTACAGCTTCTTACAACTTTCTTACAGCTTCTTACAACTTAAACCTACCCCATATCATGAAAAAAGGGGCCTAAATCACAAATAATTTAGGAAATAACAGCTTTAAAAATTATGATATAGCTTGTATCTCCCCTAACTTAAGTTATTTGTACTTTATGATCTTTCTCTGCTTTTTTTTCTAATTTTTCTTTTTTAGGTTTTTTTTTTAAATTTTGTTGGGGGGCTCTTAATCTCTTCTGGTGGAAATAGGCTTTGATTTTCTTGAATTCAAGAAAGGATATTTATACGGGTATCAACACTTAAGTTAAATTTACGACTACATTTAACATCAATAATTAAACACAAATATATTAGTGAGATTTATTTCCTCAAATCCTTAATGCCAATCTTAATCATATTTAATTTCAATTTCAACCCTAAAATTATGTCCGTAATATAATGTAATTGGGGTGCTAATGAAGTAAATGCCTCCAGAGTTTACACCATACCTGAATAATTTGGGACATAACATTCAGATGATCATCTAAACTTTCAACGCAACAAATTAATTAAAACTTTTTTGTCATATAGCTTTGATACTAGTTCAAAGAGGTTTCTAAGTAGTAGTCATGAGAAAATTATCACACGAAGCTTAAAATTCCAAATGACTTTTATAATTTAGGTGAAATATGCAAATATGAAATTTTTTTTTTTTACAACAAAATATAAAAAGTTTCAGACATATAAAAACTTAGCTCTTGAAGTTCAAGATATTAAACTATCAACTCCAAAATATCGATGTTCAAATTATTAATGGCTAATTCTTGAGGTACCCCAGTTCCATGATGATCCTCTCCGTCACACATCATCCCTAAGAGCTGGACCCATGGCCGGCTCGCGAGGGGAAAAAGGAGGGGCTAGTTGTAGGGCTGCCCGCTAGCTGGCAGCGGTTGGCTCGAGCCTCATGGCTCTCCGAGGCACCCCGCCCCCTTTTTTGTCATTTTTCCCCCGAAATGATGTCGTTTCGGGGTTTGAGTTAAGTTTTTTGTTTTTTTGAGTGGATATGCTGCGCATGAAAAAGATGGTACGGGCCTGAATTTTGGACCGGTGGAGGCAGGGAGACATTGCCCAACGTCTCTCTACCTAATCCAAGATTTTTTTTTTTGTTTGTGTAAATTTTACCTAGAAATTGTTCAATTTACCTTCATTACTCTCATACAAAATTCCTCTTCAGAAAATTTGTGATTTTTTTGCATCTCTAATGAGTTATTTTATCAAGGAAGAAGTGAAACAATTAGTAAGAATTTCTATTTTTAATTTCCTTAAATTCTTAATTTTGTATGTTAAACTTGAGATTTTATTTTACTAACTTTGTTATTTTTGTATTTGTAGAGAAGTTGTTGCTGTTGTATTTTATCAAGGAAGTGAAGAAAATTGTAAGTAGCAATTTATTTTTTAATTAGTTGGAAAATATTGTTATGTGTTTGTTTATTTGTTAAATGTTATAGTGATTATACGTTTTTAATATAGTGGCTATGAAATTATATGTCATATTTTGAAATGTATTGGTATAATATTTTTAGTCATGTTCATGAAATTACACATATTGTAAGGTAAGTATTAAATTGTGAGTAGTAATTTAATTTTTAATTTGTTGGAAAATATTATTATGTGGTAGTTTATATGATAAATGTTAAAAGGATTATATTTATTAATACAGTAGCTATGGGATGATAAATATAGTAGATAGAATAATTTGAAATGATTAAATGTTATTTGTGTAAATGTGAGATAATTAAATTTTGATTATATGTTGTGAATATTGATGATAATATGATTACGTAAATATTTTTAAGCATGTTAATGAAGTGAGGCTTATCAAATTAGTGGTTGTTAAAATGCATATATTTGTAGAATATGTGTGAAAAAATTATGAAAATATATTTGTAAATATAGTTAGTAGAATAGTTGTTAAAATGAATATAGTAGATTGAATATGTTATGAAATTATAAAAAAGAATATGTGTTTCAAAAAACATTATGAGAATATGTTTGTAAATATGACATGACTTAAATTAATATGTTACTTCGTAAAATAACTATGATAATTAAAATGAATGTTACTTCATAAAATTAATATGTTACTTCATAAAATGACTATGATAATTAAAAATATTATGAGTATATGTTACTAAAATGAATATGTTAATGTCTATGATAATTAAAATGAATATGTTACTTCATAAAATGAATGTTTTTCTTTTTTTAGTATATGTTACTAAAATGAATATGTTAATGAATATAATAATTAAAATGAATATGTTACTTCAGAAAATTAATGTTTTTCTTTTTTAGTATATGTTACTAAAATGAATATGATAATGAATATGATAATTAAAATGAATATGCTACTTTATGAAATGAGTAATTTCCTTTTTTTGTATATTTTACAAAAAGGAATATGTTCCTGATTAAAATGAATATAAGATTGAACATTACGACGTGTTTAAATGGTTAATGTGATTTTTCTAACTAAAATGAATATGATTTGGTTCAGGAAGTTTAATTTGAATACGGTTATATGTTTATATGTTAATATGATTATATGTGACATGAGTATGCACGTGGTTAAATGAATGTATTGATTTGAATACGATTATATAATTGTATGATTGTATGTAAAGCAATGCATCTAAAAATGTTTGTGTACTTAGTAATGTCATTACCTTCAATTAATATAACTTATCAATATATTAATATGATTAATTATAAATTTGTATGTTGTAATTGCACTTGAAATATGGACCCTAACACTCCCCAGCCTTTTATGTGCTTGCTTGAGGGTGATGATTCACGCCAAGTTAGGGGGAATAGTGCTACTCCAATTCCCGCACACAATCCAC
>NCQT01066153.1:0-12584 GCA_002740465.1 Stenocereus thurberi
TCATCATTCTTTCCATGTTAGCATTAATCATTCTCTCTATATTATTATTAATTCTCATCTCTATTTTATCAAAATCACTGTAACCAAGAGGAGGTTGAACTTGAGATACAGGAGGTGGAGGTCTAGGTGCATTAGGTACACCTGGAAAAACCGGTCTCTGAAAGGAACTAGAAGGGTGAGAGACGGGCTGGGAGTTAGGAACCACAGCATTTGGTCCATTATTCCAAGAGAAGTTAGGGTGATTTCTCCACCCTGGATTGTAAAAAGGAGAGAAAGGGTCGTTCTTAGGTATATGAAAGGTCATACTCGCTTGCTCTTGCCCATGTGCTAACTGGTATGCAAAGTAGGGACAAGCACTCAATGAATGGTCTAAGGCCTGACAATGAGAGGAAGACACTGAAGAAGTTTGAGGTAACTGAGTCATTTGTGGGGTCAAGCCCTTCAACATGTTTTCTAAAGCAGCAACCTTAGACTCTAAGTGACTCACATCAGAAACAGAATGTAGCCCACCCCTTACAATCCTAGAACTTAAGTTGTCATCCCGAGCGGTTTCCCACTGCATAGTTTTCTCAGCTAAGTCCTCTAGAAATTCGCAAGCATCTGTGGCACTCTTAGAAAGAAAACCACCTTGACACATAGACTCTACCATGGTCCTAGTCTGTTGGTCAAGTCCTTCATAAATAATCTGGCATAAGCGTGCCTGGTCTAAACTATGATAGGGACACTGAGCCAACAAATTCTTGAACCGATCAAAATATTTCCAAAATGATTCCCTATCGAGTTGCACAAATTAATTAATCTCATTCCTTAGCTTAACAGTCTTGGCATTAGGAAAGTATTTTCTTAAGAACAATTTCACAAAATCATTCCAAGAAGTTACAGAATTAGCAGCCAAGCCATACATCCAACGTTTAGTAGAATCTTTCAAAGCAAAAGGAATTAATTTCTTGCGCACAACATCAATGGGAATATTAGGAATATGCATCATAGAACAGACTTCTTCGAATTTCCTCAAAAACAAATAAGCATCCTCTAAACCAGTGAATTTAGGGAGCATCTGAGTATAGTGAGTCCGAATTCGAAGGTCACATTGGGTCCAAGGTCGGGTATAATAAAGTAAGATGGCAAAGTGGTCCTAGGAGGGTAGAAAATCTCACTCAAAGGTCTTTCTTGTGCCATTTCTTCTAATTCAAGCTTGGGTTTAGGTTCGAGTTCTAAGTCAGGGTCGGGTTCAATTCTCACAAGTCCATGACTTTCAGGATTTCTAACCCAACCAGTCATATAAATCCTACACCCTCACCAAAGATTCAGTTTTTTTTTCATTTATTTATTTATTTATTTATTTTTTTTCAATCACAAAACATCAAAATGGATGATAAGACTAAAACCACTATTAAAACAGAAAACAAAACAGAAATCAAAAGCACAAACACAAAGAAACTAAAAGAAATATAAGAAATGAAACTACACCTAAACACCCTAATTCTAAGATAAAATTAAAACAGAAATTAAGACTCCTAAAATTAAAACTAAATATACAGGAAAATCCACACAATCACAAAGGACATAAATATAATTTTTCTTGAATTTTTTCTGTCCCTGAATAGTGCAGAAAAATGCAAACAGAATATTAATTCTAAAATTCACAGAAAAATCATGACAGCTCCAAAAATTCCAGACAAATTCACACACACTCTAAAACTTATGCTGAATCTAGAAAAAATATTAAAATACCAAAAATCACACCAAAATTTCTCCAGAAAATTCGAACAGAATGTTGAATTTAAGGAAAAATCTGCACTATTTTTTTTTTCGGGATCAGTTCTACTTTGGTTGTCTGCTACACAAAAATCAAACTAATTAGTACTATTTTTTTCCAGCAACGATAAACTCTAAAAATATAACTAATCTCGACAAAATCACAGATCAAAATACTAACTAAATTCTAAACTAACTTAACGACTCAACCAAACTAAAAATCACAAGTCTAAAATTAAAACAAAAATGACTCGAACGGCTTTAAAAATTAAACTATTACTCAAGGCAACTTAATTTCACAACTCACCCGCGGCAACGGCGCCAAAAACTTGTTGTGAATTCCCGCAAGCGTATGGTTTATCGTTGTATGAATTACGGGTATCGTCCTCAGGGATGGTTGTGAAATTAGTTTACTAAATCGTATTCGAAATTAAAACTAAGTAATAAAGTAAACATAACCAAAATTAAGTTATTCTATCAATTTCTAAACTAAGTAAACAACATTAATAAACTAAAATAAGAACACCAAATAGCAAACAGTTTTAACCACCAACACTTAGCTGAAATTGTTTCATGAAATTGTGAATTCGAAGCAGGGAGGATGAAGGATGAACAATTGAACCCCAAACGCTAACAGAGTAAACGAACCCAAAGCATTGAATTGCTAAATTCCGAAACAGGGGAACTGAACTCTCTGTGAATAATTCGAACCATACCCAAAGTTTTCAACAATTCGAACAAATTGCAAGCTACAAATCAACTCGAAATCAAAGCAACGAACTTAAACTGTAACCCTAAAAACCCAAGAACAGTGAACTGAAATTGAAAACTATCGAGCTGAAACATCAAAGTTGTAAACTAAAAACCTAAAACCACACCACATTCAGGCTTCCGCGACGGGCGATTTGTAGCCCCATGACCGCCGCCTGAAGCTCCTCGCATGCCCGCATTAATCCTGAATTTCACTTCCCTTAATTATTTGAAACCGTCGAATGTAATAAATGATGGAGGAGAGGGAAAGACTGAGGGTGAGAGGAAGAGGAACGGCCATAGCCGTTTGATTGGAGGTGAAGAAGGCGGAGGAGAACACCAGGGGGGTCAGGTTCTGGGAATTGAAAGGAGAGAGAACGTGAGGGAAGATGAAAGGGGAGGGGGGACTCGTCATGTGCCATGCTTGTGACCACTTAAGTGAAGTAGCTGGGCTGGTGCAAGGAAGGGAGAAGGGAGAGCTGATGGGCCGGCCCAAGGGAAGAGGAAAGCCAAAGGAAAAGGATTGGGCTGCTGGAGTCTGGGCTTCGAATCTGGACTGAGCTTTCCTCTATTTCCTTCTTGATCCAATAATCCAATCCCTTCTTGCTTCTTTTTTTTTCTATTCTTCAAATTTCTCAAATTCCTACAAAACAAATGAAATGATATTAAAGTCATAAATTAACAATGTATCTTGAGTAAAATTAGATAATAAATGGTATAAAAAGGTAATAATTTTTGGTTGAACATTTAGATAAAGAAGAGGAGCTCATCATATAAAAATCTCATCATAATCTGTCATGGTGTGATGAACTATATTAAGTGACCTAACAGGTAATAGCTCTTTTGAATTTCCCCTTGGATAGATAGTCCTCACTAAGATATACTAAAGGAGTCTAGGTTCGAGCAATGACTAGGCATACGAAGCCTACTTCTTAGAGCCAGAAGGAATCTTAAATCAAGAAAAGTTATCAAAACAGGCATTGGCGGAGTTAATTAAAGGCTCATAGTAAACCTTGATAGGGTCTGCCTTAAGAATGAAGATCTGATTCACGGTTAAAGCAAACAGACTAAAGTGAACACCCTTGACACAAAAAATCTCTATATAGTTCATACATTCCAAGGCATATGAAAAACCAAAACTAGCTTTCCTGGAGAAATCCTAGTCTAGACGAACATGAATCATCTTCCTATCCTTTTTCTCAACATTCTATTTGCTGCCTTCCTTAAACCATTTATCAGGCATATCAACAACATTGGCAAAAATTAATGGTGGTACATTCACGTCTTGAGCTACATCTATATCAAATTTCCTCTATTTGCTCATCAAACAGCCTCTTTTGCATTTTCATAGGTATGAGAGCTACTGAGTGGAGCATCGAGTAATTTTCTTGGGAGCAGACTCAGATGGATCAGTCTTTTGCCTTTTGGGAGACATTAAACCTTTGATAATGACAATTTTGTGAGAAAAAAGATGGAGTTTCTGGGTCAACGGTTTGGAAAGTTAAAAGAGGAGATAGACATAGAAGTAAGGTGGATTCAGAGAATAATTAAGGGAAGGTAATGTCTACGAGTGCATGAAAAAACATGACAGGTTTAGACAATTTCCAAAGCAAGCGGCGTTACTGCGTGCAAAGCATTGACAGGCTTTTAAAAGCACCCAAGTATGAAAAAAAATAGAGGGAATCACTCAAAAATTTACAAATGAAATTTCTAACCTAGTTTTGGAAGGATTTTAAAACCCATTCTCATAATTCATTTTCTATTTTGAGAAGAGTGATCGCAATTAATGTGAGACTATTAAGGAGTCTTCATCAACATGAGAACAAACCCATATTAGGCGTTGTTCTTTTCTTTGATAAATTGGGTCTGTAAAACGGTGAAGTTGGTTGATATTGGTTGAAGTGGGTTGAAATTAATATTTTTTTATTAGAGTGGGTTGAAGTAGCTTGAAGTGGGTTGAAGTGAGTTGAAATTGGTATATCTTTTATATGATGGGTTAAAGTTAGTTAAAATAGTAAGAAGAAAATTTTGAAAGAGGTGGATTGAAGTTGGTTTAAGTTGGTTTAAGTAGATTGGAGTTGCTTGGAATGAGTTGAGATGGGTTAAAGTTAGTTGAAGTGCGTAAATTAGAAAAGACCAATGAAAAGAATAGGCCCTTAGTATGTAAAATGACTTAACTTCAACTGCCTTGATATTGTCAAGGTCATCAAAGTCAAGTGCCTTGAAAATTATTTTCCTTGCCACAGATAATATTACAATGAATTACTTCACCTCAATACAAGCAAAGCATTAAAAATTCCTAATTCCCTTCGAATAAAATAGAATTGGTCTTTACCAAGGGCAAGGTAAAGATATCAACCAATTAGATATGAGCAGATAAAAAATCTAGAAAGATATCACTTATCTGTGTATGATCTCTGATAAAATGATGCCTTGCTTCAATATGCTTGGTCCTAGACTATTTAACTGGATTCTTAGTAACGTTGATAGCACTCTGGTTATCACACTTCATAGGAATTTTATTACAGTCCAATCGAAGGTCCCTGGGTTGTTGACTAATCTATAATACTTAAGAACAGCATACTCCCCAGCAATAATATATTCAGCCTTAATAGTGGACAAAGGCACTGAATTCTTCTACAGATAATGCCACATAAGAGATTGTCCAAGGAATTGGCATGATCCCAATGTGCCCTTTCTATCAAATTTGCATCCTTTTTAAGGACTGGCTTACCAGTTGACTCCAAGACAAGTTTATAGCTTGAAACCTATAGGGTATTGACATGCTTTGAATTATCAAGCTCATATTTCTTTTGTAGTTTCTTACACACTTTCCTTGGTTGCTAAAGATGTCATCTTGACACTGCTTGATCTGTAGTCCAAGGAAGAAATTCAACTTTCCCATCAAACTCTTCTCAAGTTCAAACTCTTCTCAAGTTCCTTGCGCATGAGTTTAGAGATTTCTTTGCACAAGGATTTAATAGTAACACCAAATAATATATCATCAGATGTATTTGCATAAGCAAGAAATCTTTCCCCTTTTTTAATAAATAAGGTATTTTCAATCTGTCCTCCTTTAAAATCATTTTCAAGTAAGAACTTGTTAGGCCTCTCATACCTTACTCTAGGGGCTTTTTCAATCTATAGAGTGCTTTTCTACAATTTTAAAATATGATTAGAATAGTTAGATTTTCGAAACTAAGGGGTCGTTTAATGTAAACTTATTCTTGAAAATATCCAACTAAAAATGCACCTTTCACATCCATTTGATGTAGGTTAATGCACATAAAAGATGCAAATGCCAGTAGCATTTTAATGGCCTCTAATTTAGCTATAGAGACAAAGATCTCATCACAGTCAATTCTTTTTTCATAGTTATAAGCTTTAGCCTTCAGTCTGGCCTCGTTTCTAACTGCACTACCACACTCATCTAGCTTTTTTCTAGATACCCATTAGTTTTAATAATTAGATAGTTCTTAGGTCGGGTGATAAAGGATCAAACTTGGTCTCTTTCAAACTGGTTGAGTTCTTCTTGCATAGCTAAGGTTCAATCAATGTCTCCAAGAGCTTTTTAAGGCTTTTGGGTTCTATGAGAGTAACAAGTGTCGAGAAAGCGCACAAGTTTCTAAGGGAAGAACAAGTCCTTATACTTGAGTTGATGCTTGATATGACGTTAGTTGTGCACGGAATTTGTAGCCTCTCCTTAGTTCTTGGAGTTTTTGTTCAGCACTTGTTTTCTACCCTGCCTCTTGTTCAACTTTCTTATGTTGCCTTAGAATTCTTAGTGTTTTCAACTTCAATGATCCTAACAGTATCTTTTAGTTAGTTCAAGGTACCTCAAAGTAGACTATGAATTGTTCGTTATAGGATTTAGCTTTTCTTCTCATCGTCATCATGTCTACTGAGTTTAGATCTTGGAATAAAGTAGAGCAAATAATTCCTTCATCATTTTCATTAAACACCACATGGATACTTTGTTTTACCACCTTAGTTGTTGTATGCTCTGCATGTTATGCTTTGTTTAAATTATCCAATAAAGATACCTTCATCAATTCTTGCATCAAATTTGATAAGATTTCCTTTTCCATTGTTATGAATGAAGCACTTGCCACCAAATGCTTTGAAATAAGAAGTCTTTAGCGTCTTCACTTTGAGTAGCTCTTATAATGTTTACTTCAAGATAGGTCTGACCATCCTTTGAGAACATAATTGCCAGTGTTTGCAGCTTTAGCTAGAAGCGCTTTGGAAGATCATTTTCACATAGCATTATTCTGGTCATGTCTTCTAAGGTTCCATTTTTCTTTTCAAATATCCCATTCTATTGTGGAATCCTTGGTGTTGATGAGTTATATGATATTCTCATCTGATCACATAATTCAATCAATTCTCCTATTAACTCAGTTCCATGATTACTCATCACAGCTTGAATTGGCAGTACTTGAGTGTTTTGTACTGATCTACTATACTTGGTAAACACATTTTGAAAGTATTTATTTTATCTTTTAGGAAGAACACTTAGGTAAACATAGAATAATTATCAATAATAACAAACAAATATATATTGCTATCAATACTTCTCAAACTTATATGACCAAATAAATTCATATGCAATAATTCAAGGGGCCTTATAGTGGAGACAATTTCCAGGAGCTTGAATAAAGCTTTAACTTATCTGCCTTTATCATGATTATGCTTACGAAGACCTCTTACTAAATCATGCATGGATAATTTATCAGTAGCATGCTAGCATGACCCAATTTTTTGTGCCACAACCATGCATCATCATTAACAAATTTAAAATATTCAAGAATCTTAGAGTTAACATGATCAAGGTTTATAATGTAGATATTTCTCACTTTAGATCTAGATAGAATAATATTTAAGGTTTCAAGGCTAGAGACAACACATTGAGTAGAATTGAAGGTAACCACATTCTCTTTACCACATAATTGAGAAATGCTAAGCAAATTGATTTAAAATAAACATTCTCAATCGAGTTAGAGAGACTTTTACTGACTTTGCCAACTCCAATGATTTTTACATACTTTTTGTCTCCAATTGCAACTTTGCCTTAATTTGATTTTTCAAGTTCTGAAAACACTATAGCATCACCAATCATGTCCTTTGAGTACCTACTATCAAGGCACCATAGATTAGTACTTGAAGCATATCTGTAAAACAAACATCAAACCTTTTTACTTCCTTGATTGAAAATATGTGTGCAGGATCTGTTATCGTGTTGAAGTACCTTTTACTCTTAAGTAACTGTACTTAGATAGCTTCAGGATTACATCCAATAAGATCATGAGGATATAAAAAGGTTCTCTATAACCTTATCCATTTAAAGTTAATTTGATATCCCTTCTTTGTCCTTGAATAATCAGCGTGCTTTTTAAAAACATTTTCAATGTGCTTTGCACTGCTTGAGAACTTAATGAGGAAGTGTCACTTAAGCAAAGAAGTTCTAATATGATATTCTTTTGTTGTTAAGATCATATCCAAGACCTCCTGTATTGAAGGACACATTTAGCATCCAAGCACCCATTTATATTTTCTTATGTCTTAGCGAATTTTGAAAGAGATTTTTGAAAATCCTCAAAGTAAGCCTTGGGCCTTCCAATCTCGGCTTCAGTCTCATAAAGCTTGGCGACCTACTCAGAATTAAGTTTGAAACACATGTTCATTTTTAGTTCTAAACTTCCGTTGTTCATCCTTGAGGGTTTCAACTACTTTTTCGAGTCATTCCACTTCGCATAGAATTCATCACACAGCTCTAAAAACTATATTTTTATCCTAAAAAGACTCGCATTTCATGTAATAATGAGCACCTTTATCTTGCAAACTTTCCTCTTCATAATGTAAAAGAGGAATTTCATCATTAAGGGACTTGATTTTAGGAAGATATTCTTTTTTAACATCGATATTATGCATAACAATCTCAATTAAATTATCTCTAGACATTCAAAAAATAATTTATCTACTGTGTGGATGTTCCTTGAGTTCCCTAATTTATAGTATCTTGAGCATTTAGATTTGCTTGCTGATTCCTTTCCATTATCCATGAAGCACAAGTTGGCAACTTCACCCTTTTCATCTTCACTGTCACTGGAGTCACTATCAATCCACACAAATATCATGGCCTTTTTGCCCTTTCCCTTGAACTTTTTCTTTTCATCTTTCTATTTTAGGGATTGACAATCTTTCATAAAGTGTCCTGGTTGGTGTTGTGGAGCCTCCAAGGGTCTGAGCCATCCATGATTTTGGTTAAGGCAAGCCCAAGCTATGTATTCTATCTTAACTTAAAAAGTTATTTTTATGACAAAGTTTAGGGATTACCAATTCAAAGTCCATTTCAACAACTTTGATAGCAATCTAGAGTCTATTTTAAAGAGTCTGTCACAGTCAATTCAAAACCAAAGTCATTAGTTTGCCTACTTACAAACCAAAGTCAACAGTTTGGCAAAGTCCTTAATGACAACTGCCTAGAGAATATTCCAAAAGGCATACCTCAACACTTACTTTCCTCTATTAATGCTGCACACTTGACAACATTTTGAAGGTTCAACTCAAGAGACCCAATCCAATGCAAGTTAGTCTCGCTTGGGAAAGGCCAAGCACGAACGCGCATTCAATCACAAAAGATGAACTATCAAAGGGGTTGAATTAGTATTAATAAGTCTATTCTCTTTGTATTTCTTCTTTAATTTCCCACATTTCTAGTTTTAAGGTTTTCTATTTAAATGTACTAGATTTCACATTTTGTATTTTCATTTGCTAACGGTTAATCCTATGTTCCATATAAATTGCAAAGCTTTACAATCCATAGATACAATGAAAAGTTGAAGTGAATCAATGAAAAAGCAGCTTGCTTATCTTAAAAAGTCTACATCTCTTTATCCAAAGTAATCATGACGGTGACTTGAGTGGATCCTTTAGACAGGTTGAGGGTGGTTTGACCTTTAATCAACTTATTGGTGGGTCTCTTTGCTTGGTAGTGGCTTTTTCTTTGCCCAAGTCATATCCTTGCTACTTTGAACTCTATTTATCTACCAAAGTTAGCCCAAAGTATTCTCCAAACTGCACAGCACGAAAGTCCAGTTCACTAATTTTGAAATTTTATCCTAGTGTCTCAACTTTGACACTACCCAAGCTTTGACATGCTCTGGTTAGCCATAAACAAAGTAGACAATTGCGTTAGTTTTTAAGGTACTTAGAAGAGGATTTTATACCTTTGTTGCCTTTTGAGGATGATCCTATTTGAAGCTTCTTAAAGCTAAAGTCCTTCTTTTTGAACATTTTGTGGAAGCCTTATCTCAGCATAACAATTTTATCCTCTAATGCTTCCGGTTTGAGTCACCCTGACATTTATGGTCTTTATACTTCTCAAGGCTGCCCCTCTATTTGAGGTTTCTTCTTGATCTTCCTAGAGGTGGATTGCATAACTTGGGAGTTTTCCAACTAGATCTTCCAGTCTCAAAGTCTTCAGGTTTTGAGCCTCTTCAGTGGCCTTGACCTTGGCTCTCAATTGGTTCCTTATGACACTTCTCAACAACTTTCTCAGTATCTCTTCATTTGAGTAGACTTTTCTAAGAGACTTGAGGTTGTTGATGATATTAGTGAATCTGATGTACATCTCCTTTAAATCTTCATTTTGAATAATATTGAGTTTACATTGGTGTAGATACTTATCTTTGATTCTCTGACTTTACTTCTACCTTAATAGGTGGTAACTAGAGTGTTTCACACCTCAGTAGCTGTTCACAAGTAGAAATTTTGTTAAACTCGTTAGCATCTACAACATAATATAAAGCATCAAGTGCCTTGTAATTTGTCTAACAATCTTTGATGCTCTTCAAGGGTGTACTAGCTAATAGCCTTTTCTAACTCTTTAATGCCAACTATCTGCATGATTCAGATTGGAACCCTTAACACTATGTTTCATAGTCTATCATCTTGATTATCAGCCACATCTGCAAAAGTCTCTTCTAACGAACAAAGTTAGATCTAAAAATAAAGGAGTTCTAGATAGAGCTGTAAAACGGGTCGGGTTGGGTCGACCCATTTAGTAAATAGGTCAATTTTGTATCGGCCTTGAAAACAGCCTATATTTGCTCAAAACTGAAAAATAACAAATTTTCACACTAAATGGTTAAATCGTGTCGACTTTGGGATCGGTTCGGTTCGGGTCGAGTTCATGTTTATCTCAGTAAATTCGGGTCGGGTTTGGGTCAGGTTATCGTATCGGGTTAGACTTTTACAGTCCTAGTTCTAGACACGGATATATCTTAATTGATCGTAGTTATTGCTATAGAAGATATTAATTTTTAATCACTTGACGGTTAAGTCATCGGGGGTCAGACAAACTCTAATACCAAGTGTTGTTCATAAGTAAGCTTGGTCACCCTAGAGATGGGTGAATAGAATGATCTCAAATATTTGCAAATAAGAACTTAAATTACATAATACGATAGATAATTGAAACTCAATGATGCTGAACAATAAAGTGAAGGAGACTAAACAAACAGCTTAAGACAGTTGAGTAGTAAGAGAGTAATGTAAGACGTAAAGGAGGTGGATATTGTTCATGGGATTCACCCCTGCAACTAGGCTATGTCCCCACCTAACAACTTTTGCTTAGGATTTAACCATTTGTTTTAATTTGCTTCGAGATTTACATAATTGCAATTGTCCACCAAAGATCTTGACTACACCATACCCTTGAAGACACCTCTTGAAGAAATTTCTCCAAAGTACCCACTTAGGAAAAATGATACTCCCGGTTAACCTGCTTATTTATAAGTAGGATTCTCACAACTCTCTTGCCTCACAAGGAATGTTAAATATATTTGCAAATATTACAAAGATTTGAAGCTGATCACTCAGGAGTACAATAACACTTAGAATAGGGGTTAAACTCTTTAATCTTATGTGTTGTGCATTCTCTATCTTCAGTAAGGTCTTATTTATTGGCAATAAGAATGAGACTACTGGAAAATGCTAGAGATGTTGCCATTGGATGCTTCAGAGTATTTTGTTGGATGCTTCTCTCTAACAACTACCAGCAGGTTCGATGACCCTAACGTCTATTCACTTTTTCAACATCCTCTCAGTCAGTTCTTGGCATCTTATGTCTAGGAGATGTGGCTTTTCAGCCTTCATTTAATGTGTTAGCTATTGCATTCATCCTTTGCTAAGGCAGAAACCACTCTTTCTAGCTTTGATGCAAACATTCTCTAATTTTGCTATGATTAACTGCAATGGTCCCTTTTAAGAAAATTATTTTCAGTCTTTGCCTAGCTTGGGATATATTTAAATCTACTTTCCAACCATCCCAAATGTTAACAATTGTTATATCATCAAAAACATGGAGAAATTTCAAGCATAAAATGAATAAAGTTTGTACCCAAATTTATGCTACTCATAGAATTGCATATTTATAAATAACTTAGACTTCATCAAATAGATATGTAATCTCCAGAATGAGGAAAATAATTAGAGTTTCATAAAATTCATTTTATGCTCCATTCAACTTGTACCAATTTTGTCTCTAACAAGAGTCCATTTCTTACAAGCAAGTTAAGGTTCTTGACAATAAAAGTTCGATTTAATTCAACTCCAACTTTAAAGCTCTAGGTTGTCAGTCACCCAATGATCTTATTCAACATGTTACTTGTAAGCAATCAAGCACAAAGATGAGATTCCAGTAATTTTGCATACAAGATTTAATGACCCTTAATCTTTATCCCATCTTGAGAGCAAAACATTTATCTAGCATATAGTCACATTCATTGAGTTGATTCTTCAAAACACAAGGGCAACAGAAGACAAAGGGGTAGCTCTGCTCTTGAGTGTTATAGAGGCCTTAGTATTCTAAGACCTTACAACAGGAATAGTGGTCATAGATCCCTTAGAGGACCTCACCTAAGAGAGAAGGAAGGATGGAAAAGACCTAGGCTTATATGAACATGGTGAACCAATTCCTAAAGTGGCACAATTGTCCACTCAGAATACTCTTCCTAAGGTTGAGGTAAATGGAAACAGAATGGAGAACCCCTTGGAGCCTGGGATTGTTGAGG
>NCQT01066159.1:12708-28683 GCA_002740465.1 Stenocereus thurberi
GGAGAAAAAGAAAACATAGCATTGAAGTTTTATGTATCTAAAACTATTGAACGATTAGATGAGGATGTTGGTCAATGTGAAACTACAGGATAAAATTCGTCAGGCATCCGATAATTTCAAATGCACGAAGAGGGGCAAATATTGGAGATACCCGAGTTAAACAATCATTAATCCAACAAATTTTCTATAACAATAATATTTGCCTGAAATACAGGTTAAGTCTCGCTAGATGTACAAAGTAAGGAAGTATTTCTGGCCCATGGAGCAAAGACTCCCATGACCCACAAAGCCTCTATAACTTATCGCCTTAGGTTGTCGATAGTTAGACCTATACAAGGGTCTCCTTCCCGTTAGGAAAAAGATAATGCTCAAATATCACCATTCCCTAAATACTCATCATAACCTTATCTCCTGAACTGACTTAAGCATCAGAAGGGTTTCTCCCAGATAACCCCCGAGACAGAGTTACGTTGCAGGTATTGGCCATCGTCGATTCAGCACACCATTAGCGTGTTCTATGCCGGATTAACGGTCGAAAGAGCAATGCAACTTAGTTGGCCCAGATTACCATTGGCAACAAGGAGGATTAGTCATTCACCAAATTCCTATCCCAAAGAATAAGGTGAATACAAATAACTTTCTTTCCTTCCCATTCAGAACTATATAAGGATCTCCTTCCTGGCAGGAAAAAGGTGACCATGGCATATACATTGCTAAAATTTCTTATGCCCTCTGATTCTCACATATTGCATCAAGATAGGCATAACATATACAGTGAGTGAAATTGAACAGTCAAATGAATAGCCTACAATTCATCAGTGCACTAGCTTAAAAATTCCATATTGAGGATAGGATAAATCATGAAGTTCCAATGTATTAATTTTTTTATCAAATGTTTTACAATGATTACCTCATCAATTTAGAAAATAATCATGATATGATTTATCTATTTAAATTATTAAACTCTGAATACTGAACAATGAAATAAAAACTATATAGTAATTTATTGAATGTTTATGCATTGGCAGGATTTTGATTATTATGTTGGCTGCATTGATCATGCATGGAACTTTGACCAAGAATAACATATCATTCACTTTCAATTTGAAGCTTTTTTTGCATTGTCAGTTGAGCGAGGAGAGTTTCAACCAATCTGTGATGGCAAACTTATTCACTATTATGATTAAATTTCAACGGTAATAGAATCATGGCCGTGAGAGTATGGTCAAGAGCAGAGATTTGGGACTAAAAAGAACCAATAGATCAATAAATAGAGAGAGAAACAGAAGGTAATTTTATAATAGAATATCAATCGTGCATGCTACGAATATTTTTTTTTAAAAAAATTATTTAACATTGCATACATTTGAGTGCTGGGATGGATTGGAAGGTAATTTTATAATTGAATATCAATCGTGCGTGCTACGGATATTTTTTTAAAAATAAATTATTTAGCATTGCATACAATTGAGTACCGGGATGGATTGGGAGTATCCATGTGTACATAATAGATATTGGCAAGCGCAGGCCTCCTTCCCTAAACCCTAGACTCCAACAACGTCGTCTCTCCTACTCTCACATAATGACGTAAACCCCCCTTCATAACTCCCTCTCTCTCAACCTCCTCCCCATCATCTCTCTCCTCCAATCACCACCATTGCCAGCAAATTGCTACTGGCCGCTTATCATGTTGCCCGCCCAAGCCACCAAGCATCCTTCCTCCTCCTTCCTTGGTTTGAGTGAGAAGTTTAGGGTTTTGGTTATATGAGTTCATATTTTTTATTTGTTTTCTAGACTCAAATACTTCTTTTTCATGTTTTCATTATGATTCTCATATTTTGGGGGAAAGGACTCATGCAAGCCTCCTGCCTTCACTCTTATTATCTTAAAAATAAACCTAAAATTTTCTATTTAGAAATCTCTCATCAAAGGAGCTTGGATAGGTTTTATTAAGTTTAGGTTAGTATGAATGCATAGAAATGGGTTCATAATGATTTTGTTGAGTTTACTTGAGTGTGTAGCGCGATCTTATGCATGAATTATAGGGTAAGTCGAGATCAGAAACTGCACCTCTAAAAGCCTAACTTTGCGGAATAAACTGCTTTTATCTACTAGGTAAAAAATCATGAAAACAATCACGCATGTAGATCTACGAGTACAGTATTCGAGAAATTTTGAATCACTAATTTTAGGCTTAAAACGAGTGAGAAATAAATTTTCTCCCGAGATTGCGCAATTTTGGCCTAAAATCGGCTGGGTGAAAATATGTGAATTTCAAGTTGTAGCAGACAAACAGAGATTTCAGATTGGGCTCAATCATCTCAATATGAGTTTTCTAGGTGAAGTTGTGGTCTCCGTAACTTCGATCAGAAAACTGACCTGAAAATGTTTCCAAACCCAATGGATTAAATTTCAATAGTTGATTTATTCGAGTAAATGAACTTTTATAAATTTCTTGAGTTCTTGAAAATCAGCGGTGTGTATGGGGTATTAGTCATATTCATGTGGTCCTAGTGGTTGGGTTGACTTTTTGGTTGGAAAGATTAGTTTTTGGGTGTAAGGACACCCTTAACTTAGTGCATGTCGTGGCTTTTTAATTTTGTCATTTAGGCCCAACATTCTAGTTCGAGCTCAAGTTAGGTACTTTACCATTCTTTGATATAATGTCTGTGCCTTAACTTCCCTTTTTCTCTTTTAAATGGTTTTGGATGTTTATGAATTTTTACGTGACACGGTATGCCAAGAGGGCCTTATGTGTAAAACATGAATTGTGATATATGATTTTGTGATTTTCTGAACATACACTGTGGTGTTGTGATTTAATGTTTATACCTAGCAGTTCATGTCTTAAAAATGGTTTGCAAAGTTAAATAAAGTTTTGGGCAAGATGTGATGGGCTTACTAGGGGCCAACTGAGTATATTTATAAGATATAAAATGAAAGACTAAGGCGAGTTTGTGAGAGAATGCCTCTTGAGATCAGGGTAGATTTACCTTGACATAGAAACAAGTTAGGCCTCCCCAAATTATTGCATGCAGTTTTCAAGTACGTGCCATTGTAGATGGACATATGCCAAGATGGGTTTTGGTAACCCATGAAATTATTCGGCGGAACGCCATAAGACCCTTTAGTGAGGTCGCTTGCTAATAAAATTGTCTCCCTGTCACCCCCTTGTTTGAAATGAATTTAATAAGTAGGTGTTTTGTGGTCAGGGTAGACATTATTAAGTTCTGTCCCATTATTCAAAATGTTTTGATTTTATATACCAACATCTGCTAAATGCAAGTTGTCAAGAAAACAAGCAAACTTGAGAGCATTGGCATTCTTGGACTTGGCACAAAAACCGCAATGACATATTCGCACAATAGGGTTCTTGGCATCCCAACCGAGTAGCCGAACTGGGTTGTAACCTTGCATTGGTGAACATAGTCGAGCTCATAAACTTCATTCAGGTGGTTAGGTGGTGTTAAACAGGGTTTGCACTGTTTCTGTCCATCTAATGTCCATTTTATAGGTTCATAGAGGATGTATTATATTGTTGTAAGAAGTAAACTATATTTTATTCCTTGAAGTACCAAGCAATGTAGTTAAGAAGCTCAAAGAAATCCTAGCGTAGGTGCATATATTTGAAGTCTTGTTTGGCGATTGATGAATTTTTTAACAAACTGAAGAACATTGTCAAACTAATAAATTTACAATAGATTGATGAACTTCCATTTTTTTTTTTATGAATTTCAAAAAGCAAATTTTCTGCACGTGCTTTATGTACTTTTTCAAAACTGCATAATTAATCAAAATTTATTTTTTTGGTGTAGATTAAAATTTGATTACTTAATTATACATTTTCTATTAAATAGACTAGCACACACTCAGAATCAATAATCAATGCATGCTAGTAAATATACCATAAATGTGATGGATATATTAAGTTAAACAAATATTTCTCCATTTTTTCTCTTAAGGAAAACGATGAATGCAAGATTTTATTCATTCACATAAAAAGTAATTATAAACAGATAGAGAGCCGAAGACATCAAATGTTTTACAAATGAATTTTGTAACAAGCTTACAATTTTATTTTTTATTTTTTTTGTATTTTCATGTATATTGCAACAATTGTAATAGGTTTCAAAAAATGTCTACACTTGTAGATATTCATCATCTTTTTGTGATTATTTCATGCTCCTTTTCATAGACGCCAATTAATCTACTAGAAACTTGTGAATTTGGTTGTTTAATTTTTCCCTTGTTAACTATATTTAGGGAATCAATCTATTTTCTTTGGGATAGACACAAATGTTTATGATGATTTGCACTATTATGTCAGGGCAAAGATGGAGAAACATCCTATTATGCCAAGATGTAGTTGCTATGGATGCCTTGTTATGCCAAGATTATGATGTTTGAAATCCTCTTTTATTCTAGGACAATGATGATGAAGATGATGATGATTTATAGCTAGATCATTGTCAACTTGAGCTCTTGGCTGCGCAAAGCCTGTGAACAAATGAAGATTGTCTTAGTTGTTTGAGTTGCCATCGTAATGAATATGCGAACAAACTCCCCCTTATTGTGGGGGCAGAGATCCTTCCATAAAATTTATAAGGTAAAGCATAATGGTATTTATCTTTGGATTTGGGCAGAGTCTTACTGTTTCAATTTCAGACTCTCAACTCTCAAAATTTTGAGTTTGACTTCCCCTTTTTGAGTGTTGAGCTATATGGCTATCCTCTCCATTTATAGTTGTTAAAAGGATTCAGCACTAGGTCCATTTTCACAAAAGTTAATCAAACAGATGCATGATCTCTTATCAACTGAAATTCTTATTTGATAAGGGGATTGTTTGATATACACAAGCTGGCAAGAACAATGAGGTAACCAAAGGGAACAGGCGGGGTTCCCAACCCTCACAAAAAAATCAAGGTGACCTGGAGAACCCTATGATTCTTAGCATGCGAACTAAGGCAGGATGAATGGGATCAAGATCTTGCACTACTACACTAGTCGGATTCTTGAACTTTATTTAGGGGTTAGGTCACTTCTAAATAGGGTATAGGCTACTTATGTCCGCCTAAAGTACATTTTAAATGTTTATAATCAATACGTTTGATTGCTAAAGGACGCAAACTATATGTTATTTATTGGAGGTTGGACCGCTGGAGTACCAAGCAATGGAGCGAAGAAGCTCGAAGAAAGCCCAGCCCATGCACGCATATTTGATGTCTGGTTCATTAATTACTAAATTTTGTAAGAAAATGAATAAGTTTGTCGAACTAATAAATTTCGTAATAGATTGATCAGTTTTTGTATTTTTGATGAATTTCATAGCAAGAATTTATGTGCTTTATGTACTTTTTTGATAGTGACACAAATAATTTAATTACCTTTTTGGTGTAGATTAAATATGAGAAATTCCATTTAGTGACCCTAAATATTTTCGATTTCCATCATATCTTTATTTTCTTAACTTTTTCCACAATGTCACCTTATCTGTAGTCCTCTATGTGTGGTGTGAATGAAATGAGATTGTTAGCTGTTAACTTTGCATCTTTGTCCATTATGCCCTCTTCATTTCCCTCCCCTTCATTGACATTTACTTTTCCAACTACATTGTTCTAATCCTCACCCCCTCTGTTTGCTGTCAAAACTACCTTGCTCTTGTTCCCTCCCATATCTCAGTAAAATCTGCATGCTGATCCTGGACAACGAAGAAATTTAGTCAGCAAAGTCTAAGTTCTTCAACATTTTTGGTAATTGTTTCCACTAGAGATATAACTAAAGTCGAAGGCTTACAATGATGATTCAGATCATGGACGATGATTTAGAACATAGATTAGGTATTGATTTGACATTGTTATTATCAATTGTTGCTTAATTTTTTGTATGTGTGAAATTTCATTGCCCTTGATGTCGAATTTATGGACTTATGCGGAACTAGGGTTGCTGATTAGTATAAGGGATTCTTAAATTATGGTTTGTCAAAGATGAATTAATGCTTGTGAAATGAATTTTTCTTAAATTAAGGTTTCTTATTGACATTACATTTGTGAAATTAGGGTTTTTAATTGACATTAGGGTTTTTGAAATTATAAATTTGAGACTACATTGTTATATTTGCATGTTTAAAGTGACCAATGTATAATTGCATTGATGTGCATAACAAATATGGTTTAATTGATATAAAATCGGAGAAAGGTGCTACACATGAATTCATTCTACACATGAACTCTTAGGAGGAAAGTGCTAAAGATTTGTATTGACGATATTGATAAAACCCTGCTTATAGATGTAATTAATGAATTAGGGGAGAAGGGAGAGAAGAAAAGGTTTTGAATTGTGAGAGTATTCTATCCTGAGTGAGTCACTGGTTAAACTGTGATAAGAATTTAGTTGATATGCTTGAATTGTATGGAAAAATGCAGCAGAAGGTTATTGACATATGGATTTGATGGTGAGTATCCAAGTAAGATTTTTACCCTTACTAGGTCAGCTAGAACACTAATTGGGTTTGAGAGCCTTGTCATTTCACGTCTTATTTCACTTGTACAAGATGTCCCTGTAGGAAATGAATGCTTTAACTCCAAACCTATTACACCTACTATACAAAGAACTGCTAGTATAACCAAGCTACCAACTAGAAAGAAATGAACAAGTTCTATTTTGAATGTGTTAAACCAGCCTACCACACAGCAACCTTCAGTGCCACCTATGAGAAGTCTCAAATTGAAGAGCTATAATAAATTTCAAATTAAACCACCACCAACAACCAACGGTACCCCTCCTGCTATTGTCACTTTTTCTAATCCTATTTATAATGTTGCTGCAAGTACTTCTCCTGCTGTTAATCAATGTTTTGGTCCTGTTTATGTTGGTGATACTTTTCATTCTCTTATTAGTTCTCTTATGTTTAGAAGAATCCAACGTTTTCAAAAGGTTAAGATAATATTGATGTTGAAGGTCAAGTTAAATGGTGGTGTAATACCCCTTATGGTTGAAAACTTCCGTGGGTATATGTCAAAGGCTAATGTTTCCTTTTAGGAGTTACAACAACATGCATACTCATCTGCCCCCACCTCTTGGAATGAAAATACCTAGGAGTATTACAATATGGAAGGGTTTGTACATTCCAAAGGCTAAGAGAACATCATCTGAGTTAACTGGATTTGCTTTAAATCAAAATTTGCTTTCCCAGTCTCCTTCTCCTATTTGTAGCTCAATACCTTGTAGGTATAACTCCAAGGTTAGAGGTAGTAGGCTCTTAGCTTCTTCTCTTGATGGAAATTATAACCTAGAAAATGATGACTTAGAAGATAATGACCAGCAAGCCAGTGAAGATTATAAGCAATCTCACTCAGGTGAGCCTCCAGTGTCAGATGATGAAAGTTTAGATAAGGAGGATTCTGAGGTGTTGATGCAGTATGTAGTTAATAGCTATGAGCCCATTAGGGAGAATGCTTGGGACCTCCTGATCATGATTGCTTTTCAAAGCTATACAAAAATGGGGAGTTAAGTAAGAGTGAGAAATTTAGTAGTATGAAGCTAAAGCTTTGGATAATCTTTGTGGACAAGGAGCACTCTAAAATGATCCTTAACATAACATCACAGTCAAGAGGGAGTTACCTATGTTGTAATACATTCAGAGGTAAGGAGATTTGCAATTGTGTGTGGTCACGAGGGTTGTAGCCAAAGGATTCATGCAAGTAGTCTATGGGCATGATTTGGGTAATTAAAACCCAAAAGAACCCTAAACACACATGTCTAAGGATGGAAGGAGATAGTCCTTTGGCAACTGTGGACTGGGCATCCAAAAATTTTGAAGGAAGACACGAGAGAAAACCCTGACATCCTAGCCAATGCTTTTGATCAGTTAGTAGTGGAAAGGTATAACATTTCATAGAGAAAAAGTTCTCTATACAACATAAAGATGCTAATTTTAATGGAACTCCAGGTATGATGAGTGATACACTAAACTATCTACTTATTATGAGATTCTGAAATCAACTAATCTGGACATGTTGTGCATATTTTGTTAGAAGAAGATTGTGAGGGAGAAATGGAACATCATTGAGAAGCTCCTAGTGTTTAACAAGATATTTATTTCATTTGCTACATAATTCAAGGGGTCGATTCATGGTTATAGAAGGCTGATTGGTGTGGATGTCACCACTATGAAGGGAAATATAGAGGAGTCTTGCCGTCTACAGCTATCTTAGATGGGAACAATGAATTATTCCCTATTGTTCATGCTGTAGCTGACTCAGAAATAATAACTATATGGTCTTTCTTCTTTTACCACTTGAGGCATGCTTTGTAAGAGGCAATTAATGATTAATGAACCATAAATGTAGACAGACAAAAGTATCATAACTATTTACTAGTTTGTTATCCACAATATTTAATTTTTACATTAATTTGACTTCTTCATGACTTTATTTATAGGTTATGGATCCAACCTTAGATGAAATTTTGCGAAGAGTAAGGAGAAGGCACTATTGTGGCCATCTCTATGCAAAGTTTAAGAACTATTATCCTGGGGTGTTGATGCATGTGTTGTTCTAGAAAGTATGCAATGCATACTCAGATTTCACCTTCAAGAAAGTCATATAGAGATTAAGAAGAAATACAGGAATGTCTATGATTTAGTTGTTCCATGACTTAGGAGCCTATGAAAGATGAGCTAGGCAGAAATTTGATCCGACCCTCTGTTCAGATAGGAATACATCAAATTTTGTTGGGTCAATCAACTCAACTCTTGCGGCTGATAGATATAAGCTTGTGTTGAGATTGTTGTAAGGTAATTTTAATTGTTGGTTTTTCATTTTTCATATATTAGTAATTAACATATATAGTTATTTGACTGGCTTATATTTTGTAAGTATCAGGTGGCTCAAAATGGTTAGGTTAGCAGTAAGAGAAGAGAGGCACAGAGATGGAATGAGAATGGTATTTGTCCAAATAATTCCCGACTCCTAAAAGTGGAAACTACTGAGTCCAAGACTTATAAAGTCTTCATTATTACGAAGGGTGAGTATGAGACATGTGAAGGTCAAAATCAACTACCTATGTCCCTAAGTAGAAGAACCTGTGTTTGTGGACAATGGCAAATCTGTGGCATTCCCTATGGACATGCAACTAGGGCAATCTTGTATAGTAGAGAGTCACCTGAATCTTATGTGAATGACTAGTATTCTGTAAAGAGGTATAAACTCGCTCATATCTTAAACTTCATACCAATGTCTGACCTTGAATAGCCTAAACTAGATTTACCCTTCATTGAGCCCCCCTCATGAAAAGGAAGACTGGGACACCTCCTTCGCAGAGAAGGAGGGAGATAAGTGAGAAAAGGAAAGGAATGAGGTCATCCACCAACAGATGTAATAAATGTAAATGAGGAACAACAAAATGATCGCCGCTTCAAATGAGAAACATATGACACTATCCCTTGAAGGATCTCCTCTATTCTAACCAAGTCAACCTGATCCTTCATAAACAAGCACCTCCCAACCTCAGCCTGCACCAATTGATTCAAAAAGAAAGTCTTCCTAACTTGCAGATTTTTCAAGGCCGCTAACAAGGAGTGGTAAAGGAAGGACTATGAATTAAAGTTTCGCATGTATTTTCCCTATGTTTGAGAACATTTAGGCTATGTATTGCTTCTTTCAAGAAGATTTGTTACTTTATTGGTTTTTTAGAAAATTGTCAATTTGATGTTACCTGTACACAATTTTATGTATAGGTGAATGGTAATTGTAAGTGTTATACTAATTTTCACATCTTTAGGATAACAGTTGTATGTATGTTGATATATATTAGATGAAAGTCCAAATTTTCAGGAGACCAAAAATTGGGTTCGCTTTGTACATGTTCATCCATAACTTCATTTACGGTCAATCTATGTTCGTATATCTTCATATGTTTAGGAGATTAAATTTTTTATTTGCTTTCAAGAGATCAAGGATAATAGTTTATATATGTTCATAAATATCATAATAGTTCACTTAATGATTGATAATAACTTGCATTTCACCGATTTAACTTGCATTTCATTCATAAATTGGTGATGATAAATCCATAACATGACAATCATAAACCCTCAACTACCCCGTTGCTTACATATGAAAACCATCTATTCATTAAGCTAACAAACATACACATCACTTATTCATAACTATTACAACTACGATGACATACAAATTGCAACCACCTTCACTACACATTGTATAAATTATGTCGACCCCATAACCACATTTGTTAGCTTTAAAACTTCTTTTTTTAATTCATCTAGCCCATCCCTAAGCCCTGATGGTGAATTCTCCGCAACTTCATTGCCGTTGACTTCCTCTTGCCTCTTATTAACTCTATGAGCATCTGACACCCACATGAAGAGATGACATTCATAGCAGCAAAAATAGGAACCTTAGGGTTCCTTTTCAATTCTTAAATATTTAGCTCTACTTTCTTAGGGGTCAACAATTATAGTATTGTTTTTTCAACATCTAAGCACTTCTTGATCTTGATGACGAGCCATGAGAAGAGGTTTGAGCGTGAGAAGAACAACACCACAGTTAGAAAGGTGAGAAAAGGAGACTTTCTCTAGATTTAAGGGTTAAGCAGTTCTCATATATTGGGTTTCCTTCCGCCAACCATGGTTTAAGATTAGGAAGATGAGATGGATTGAAGAAGAATGAGTTATAGGAGCAGAGGGAGAGTGACAACTTTAAGGTTTTTATCTTTATATGGAGGGAAACAACAAGGGTAATTATGTCCAGCAAGTCTCATTTTTATCATTCAAACAGGCAAAGATGCAAAGTTAACTACCAACAACCTCATTTTAGTCATGCCACATAGATAGGACTATAGACTACATGATAATGTGGAAAAAGGTAAGAACATAAAGATAATATAGATAATTGTGAAACATTATCCTACCATAATGTAAAGTGTTTAGGATTATCAGATGAAATTTCCCTTAAAATTTAATTGCTTACTTACACATTTTCAACCAAATACGCTAGCGTTTGATTCAAAATTAACAATCAATGCATAAGAGTTAGGTTAATATCAAAGTGATGAATATGTTAACTTAAATAAATATTTCTCCGACTTTTTCCTTGAATAAAATTACGAATACTAGGTTTCGCTAATTCACATCAAAAAGTATACAGATAGAGAATACCCCACACTAAGATTTTGCTCGTCCTCATATAAAATAAAAGAAAAGAAAGACCTAGCCTAAGAAATCTAACTCACTTTTATAGGAAGCATAGTTGCATTTAGCATATGCAACAAGTCCTTTGAATCCTTAGGTTCCCCCTAGTAGACGACTGTGGCTTATGAGAGTTTGTAGAAGATATACCTACAAAATCTTTGAAGAAGAAATGACAAAGAGAATAGAAAAATAGAAAATAGAAAATGTTTTGAACTTGTTTTTTAAAAAAATTACATCAAATATACGCAAGGGAAAACTGTACATACTTGACCAAAAAATCACCCTCTGTAACATAAATATCAGATGATACACAAGCACAATATACCTAATAAGACTCTTGGTTCCTAAAAATGACATCCACACACTAACCTTTCACTTTGCAATCCATGAAAATAGTGAATCCATCATGGTCCGCAGTATGCAATTATACCGTCACCCTAAGAGCTAAACTTAACAAGGTTTGACTCTATCTCACTTGACTATTTTTATTGATTTATTTGGCTTGGGAAGCAATCTTTCTGAGTAGCAATATTGCCTTAAAGGATAGCACCCAATAGCATATACGTCAAACGAATACTTGTCATTCCTGGTTCTATGACTTTCTTTATATTGATATTTTTTTATTTTTGAATTTTCCTCTTTCTTATTTTCTTATTTTTACCTTTTTTGGCTAAACAAAATAAAAAAACAAAAGAAAAGACACGAAAGAGAATCAACTATGAAAGTCTAAGACCTTAAGGCAATGGTGATATACAAATAACGAGTGGAATCAAAATTATAATAGAATGACAAGGTTACAATTGGAATATGGAATGACATATTTTGGACTAAGATCTATCATTAACATAATACTTATATATGACCCAATAATAAATCACAATAGGTCAAAGTGTCAAGATAGTACAACTCCCCCAAATCACACAAAAATGGAAAGTTTTTGTGGTTTTCTGAAAATTTTCTCCTCTTATTTTCCTTTTTCAGATAATTTGAAGCATGGCTTCCTCTCCCCCACATCAAGATCACACAATGTTCGCATTGTGAGAAAATGACTATATAGGATAAAAAACAAAAGAAAATACAAAAATAAAATAAATGATACACACAGTATACAAGGGATATAATGATAATACCAAGTCAGATATTAAATATACCTGGGCTACCTCATCACCCATCAGAAATCACTAGGTGGCTCATAGAGCATCAAACACTCTATGTGCAGCTATGTATGGAGCTCTAAGAACTACTTCAGCTTTTGTCCATTAACGTTATCCTTAGCTCCAGAAACATGATCATGTATCTCAACTACACCATAAGGAAACACACAAGTAACAACAAAGGGAGCTGTCTAGTGGGACCTAAGCTTACGTAAAAATAAGTGCAGTCTTGAGTCATGTAAGAGCATTTTTCATGCTTGGGGCAAAGTCCTTTATAGTCATCCTATCACAAATGAACTTCGCCCTCTCTTTAAACAGTCTAGAACTCTTATATGCCTCAGCTAGAATCTCCTCTAATTCACTTAGCTGTAGTCTCCTTTGCTCACCTGTTGCAGTAGGGTCATAGTTGAGGGTCCTAATTGCCCACCAAGCTCGATGCTCAAGCTCACTAGGAGGTGATAAGCATTTCCATAAACAACCCTATAGTGCCAAAAACGTGTTGTAATTATAGGTTTCGTCCTCAGGGATAGGTCAAAATTAAATCACCATGTTATTACTTATACTGACGTGCGAAGCTAGGCTACCCACATAGCTAATCAATAATTCAATTGAACAAACTATGGGATTTTAACTAGCTACTTGCTTCCACCGACAAAGGAGAAGTGGAATAAGAACATTCTAATGCCTCTACTAACATCAACATTAATCCCATCAATATCACAAAGATAAGCAAACATTGATATCATTCAACCATAAACTAGGAAAAATAACCCCGATTAATGCAGAAGGAGAGCCAAACATCCCCAATTTTGATTCTCCAAATCCAAACTCACAACCAAGCCGAAATTAGAGCAGCCAACATCAACAATAGAATGCAAATTTGTTGCTATCGAATCACAGGACTGGTAAATTTTGAACAATGTGAAAGCTGAATTACACTTTTTGTAACCAAATCAATGAGTTCAAGTCTAATAAATTAGTTCATGAAACTAAAGCCTAGATCTGGAATCAAAAAGAAACAATGTTGAAAGTGAAAATTGAAACTAGAAAAAGCGTAAAACTCAGCCCTACTCTCTAATTACTACTCTCAACTACACTCTGCTATGTGCTCTGTCATCGAGCCCCTTTGAAGGCTCCAAAAATGTCCCCCTAAAGCTTGTTAATTGCCCCCATTAATCTCGAATTAAACCTCCCCTTTACTATTTGAAATCGTCAAATTGATGATGATGCCGAAAGGTAACGGTAAGTGGAATTAATGCAATGAATGATGGAGGAGATAGAGGAAGAACAGAGCTGCAATTATGGTGCCCGGAGAAGACGAAGAGTTGCTATGTTCTTGTTTGGGTTCTCTGTGCTGGTAAACAAATAGGAAAAGTATGAGGTAGTGAAAGAGGAAGGAGGAGGCTTATCACGTGCCAAGCATATGGTTTTTTAAAGTGAAAGCAGGCTGGAGAGAGGAATGAAGGAGCTGGGCCAGCCCAAAGAGAGAAAAAGGAATGAGAGCTAGGGAAAGAAAGGAGAAAAAGTAAAGGAAATGTGCCACAAAAAGAGGGAATGAAACTGAGGCCCAGTAGAGGAATATCAAAGAAAATAATGAAAGAAGGAAGGACGTCAGCTTCGGGTTGGATGCCACTTGGGCCGTGGACCTGGGCTTGTGTTTTCTTATTTCCAAAGCTGATCTAATCTGCCTTTCATTCTCTTTTAGCAAGTAACATAGTCATTTTCTTCTAATCTCCAAATTCCTACAAAATATACAAAATATATATTAAAATCCTAATCTATTAATTTATTTTAAGCAAATATTAGATAATAAAAGGGCGTAAAATGATGTGATTTTAGGTTGAATAGTGACATACCCAAGAGCAACTTGTAGGCCATGCTATAAGCCCATCAAGCATCAATAAGCTTGTTGGCCCAATCCTTCCAGCTCTTGTTGATAGTTTTCTCTAAAATCTGTTTGATCTACCTATTATAATCTTCAACCTGCCCATTAGTTTGGTGACAATATGGAGTGGCTAGCCTATCAATGATATAGTACCATCTCATTAACAAATCAAACAATAATTCGTTAAAATGTATACCCTAGTCACTAATAATAGCATGAAGCAAGTCATACCTAAGAAAGATATCCTTCCTCAGAAACTTCACCACCTCTCTAGCCTCATTAGTCCTAGTGGGAATAGTCTTAACCCATTTTAACACATAATCAATAGCTAGCAAAAATATACTCATTACCAAAAGAAATCGAGAATGGTCCTATAAAATCTATACCCTGCAAATCAAAGACCTGTACTACAATAATGGGGTTAAGGGGCATCATATCCCTCCTAGTGATATGACCACATTGATGACATCTAGGCATCTCTTATAGTACTCATGGGCACTCCTAAACAAAGTAGCCCAGTAAAATCCACATTAAAGAACTTCAACCACTGTTGTTTCCCTACTAAAGTGTTCTCCATAGGTCTGGTCAAAAAGATAGGATACTCCTAACCTCATTGCCTGGGATATATCTCCGAACAATCTGATCAACATAATATGTGAACAAGTAAGGATTGTCTCAAATATAAAGTTTCACCAAGTACAAAATCTATCCTTGTTGAGCTTTTCCAATCCTCAGAATCCTACCAGTGATAATATAATTCATAATATTAGCATATCAAGGGTCAAACTAAACCACAAATAGCTGCTTATTAGCGAAGCACTTAGAAATAGGGGGCTCAGTACCCTTAGCACACACTATACTAGATAGGTGGTCACCAAGGCGGTTTCAGAGCCCTTACTATCTCTAATATCACAATCAAGCACCTATAGAAGAAGCATCCATCTCATAGGCCTAGACTTAGCATCCCTCTTTGAAAGAAGTTATTCAAGTGCAACATGATCAGTGAAAACAATGACATGAGAACCAATCAAGTAAGGTCTAAACTTTTCAAAGGCAAAGACCATAGCTAAGAATTCTTGCTCAGTCATAGTATAATTTATTTGGGCACCATCTAATGTGTGGCTAGCATAATAGATCACATGGAGTTTCTTATCAATGCCCTGTCCTAGAACAATGCCACCAGCAAAGTTAAAAGCATTATACATCAGTTCAAAATGCTCGCCCTAGATGGCAGGAAGTAGAATGAGAGCGATGGTTAAGGCTTCCTTTATCTTAGTAAATACCTCTAAACGCTCCTCGTAGAAGTGAAAGAGCACATCCTTAGCTAGAAAGTTAGACAACAGTTTAACAGTCTTGCTAAAGTCCTTAATAAATTTATGATAAAATTCAGCATGTGCAAGAGAATATCTAATACATTTGACAGAAGTAGGATGGGGAAGACTAGTAATTAAATCATTCTTGGCCTTGTCAACTTCAATACCATTATTAGAATTAACATGGGTTAAGATTATCCCCTTCTTCACTACAAGTGACATTTTTCCCAATTTAAGGTCAAATGTTTCTCTTTGTACCTTTTTAAACTTTCCCAAGTTGGTCAAACAATCATCAAAAGAAGAACCAAATACTAAAAAATCATCCATGAAATCTCCATACAACACTCAACCAAATCAGAGAATACAGAAATCATATATATTTGGTAAGTAGCAAGGCACTACACAGATCGAATG
>NCQT01066175.1:2738-15080 GCA_002740465.1 Stenocereus thurberi
ATTGTAGATTGTGGGTAAATATGGTGGTCCTTGATTGATTAGGATTTTTAGGTGAATATGGTGTCACTTTGCGAATGGATTTTGCTCATTTGAATTCATAAGTGTGTAGGCTTTGCCTTTTGGCCATGTTGTGAAATACAAACTACCATTTCAAATAACTAGTTTTTGCCTGTGCTTTTGCATGAGTGTTCAAGTGGTAAAATTAATTAAAAGTGAATGTCAACTTAAATATAAGTTCATGTTAGATCAGTGCAATGAATTGGGGGCAAAAAAAAGTTTTCTATTCAAATAATAATTTGACAACCTAACATTCAAAACACTCATTGAACATAATTCTAAGTAAATTTATTGAATGCCTAAAGTCAATTTTTCTAATTGAAAGATATCCAAAGATTATGTATTTTTTGATAAAATAGTAGATCTAGAATACACGACAATTTGCATAAATATTGGGAGGATATGTGAAAACCAGAGGTTAAAAATTGCCAGGAATTTTTATTTAAATGCTACAACCGTCACTTTAAAGGGTTTTTCTTATTTGCCTTTTCTTTCCTCTTATAATAATTACCAAAAAAGAAAGGTCGAAACCAAACAAATGTTGAGCTGACAATAATAGAATTAAAAACAGAAAAAGCAAAAAAGTTTGGCAGTCTCATGAAACATGTAAGAATCTAGAATGAACAAATTTTCTTATTTGCTTTTTCTTTCCTCTTATGTAACTGCATATCTAATATCAAAATGCGACCACTGTGATTCCTAATGTAGCTATTAAATTGTTTACTAGACATGCTTTTAAAACGACCAAAAATATTAAACTTGCACAACAAAATCATAAACACAAAATATTTTTGAAAGATGAATTATAATAATAGTAGAAGTAATAATAATGATGCAAGCAACTTATAATAGATTAACAAAATAATATCGCTACAATTTTATCAAGACTTGTGATTGCATACAATTTTATCAACAATTATGTTAGAAGGACAAAAAAATAGAATACTGATCATACATACAGACTTACACCTAACATATCTACAATTTTCTTGCATATACAACCACACAATCAACACCAGAGCATGTATCTTTAAATGCTAAAATATCTCTTAGAACTATTAGCGAAATTGTCAATCATCATCATACTTGTATAATCACAAATGATCATCTTAAAACCAAAACTCATTAGTCCATCTAAATTATACACAACCTAAACTCGTTGCTGCCTCCATGCCGGAAAATACAGGGTGTTGGATATTACTTCAGAGATCAGAGAGAAAGCTTCAATGATGAGAGGGAATTTTCTTTTTGTTTATATAATATATTAGTCCCTTTTTGGTGTCCCACATGGACATATTTACATTCGTGTCACGGGTTTTCAGATCCTTTTTTTCCAGGTGTTAAGCCAGAAAAGTTTTATGGGGCGGTCACTATTATAGGATTATTTTCATTCAGAAAATAAGTCATGGTTTATATACTTGTATATTGTAGGTGTTTGGTAACATAATAAACAAGACTTTAGCCTTTTTAGGTTAGTAATAGGAATGTAGGTTTTTCTTCTTCTCATATCATTATGAGCCTCTCTTTAGTGCCAAAAAATTTGTATTAAAATTTGATTATCAAGTATAAATCAAAAGGTCAACCAAATAAAAAAAAGTTAACTATTAGAATCGAATGAACCAAAAAAAAAAAAAAACAAAATTAATCACTGCGAGAGAAATGACTTCAGTTAACATTACAAAGTAGATAGAGAGAAATAAAAAAATGCTGAAACTGTTTACTTTTGGTTCAAATTTTTGAGGATTTGGAGAAAACATAGTGGTCGCCCCATGGGAAGGAAATGGAGGGGGGCGAGCCACCGGGCCACCCGCCGGCGTGCACTGGCCAGCTTACGGCCTCTGGCCCGCACGGAGGCTGCGGGGGGCGAGCCTTCCCCCTTCCTTTTTTCTTTTTTTTTGGGTTTTTTTTAAATTTTTATTGGTTTTTTTTGTTTTGTTTTTGAATTTTAAAGTAACAGTTGGGTGTTAGTGTGTGGGCCCATGGGTATTATTTTATTTGATGAGTTAAAGTGATGAGCCAACCATTAAAGAGGGTAAGGCTTGGAAGACAAAAAGTTGAAGAGAGGATTGATGTGGCAGTGGTAGACCTCCACCAGTGAGCTAAAAAATTGGCTTACCATTGTCTTTGCTCTTAGAAGTGCCTCAATCCTCTTAATCACTACTAAAAATCAGCCCTATTTCGATGAAATATTTTGACTAAAAACAGTTTCATCAAATTTTTCAACGGAACTCCGATGGACTCTGGCAGATTGACCGGAACTCAAATAGACGTTTTGACGAACTTGCGTTCCTGTTGAAATCTGTCATAATCTGACATTCCGACAACATTTTCGTTAGAAAAAATAAAAAAATTAGACCCTTGGTTGAATGGAGGGCAAATTGAAAATTTTTGAATTTTCCAATGAAAAAAATTCGTTAGAATTCCATTAGAAAATTTTTTAAATTTTGATGGAATCTTCCATCAGATCCTCATATAAATCTCATTTTGAAGCCGCATTTTTTGCAGCTTGTTTCAAAAATATAGAGAGAGAAAGAGAGAGATAGCGGTGCATCATTGTTTGCCACCGTCTCCTATCATTGCCCCCTACCACCGTTATTTGCTGTCGATTTATTGAGAAGGTTTTTCATGTGAGCATTTTCTACCCAAATTTGTAGTGAATTAAGCATATACATTGAATTTAATAATTAGTATAGTTAGCTTGCATGTAATTTTGTAATTTTGATAGTTTATATAGTTAGTTTACTATGTTGATATTAGTTTGTTAAGTTAATAATTTGTTCTTAATTTTGTATTTTACTTTGTTGTTTAAGAATGTGATTGGTTATTAAGTAGAATTTAATGTTAATAATGAGAATTTATTGTATATTAGCTACATTGTAAAATGTTTGTATACAGTTGGGTAATCTAAGGCATGTTCTTTTCGATTTATGAGAAGTACTTATTAGTTCTTATTGCTGAAGTATGTTGAATCATGCTAAAGCATACTGAATGGTTGAAGAAAATATAATTAAATATTTTCAATAAGTACTTAATAGTGTTAAATGGTGCTGAATGACGCTGAATTATATTGAATTGTGTTGAATTATGCTAAAAGTTCTTGAATGCCGATGAGAAGTACTTATGATAAGTCGAAAGAACCACGTCCTTAGTTTTATAAATTTTTTTAAAAAATTTGAAAACATTGATGTATTTCTAACAGATTTTTCCTAGACTATTATCCAATAAAATTTAAAAATTTGAATTTCGACAGACCAAGTGATTCAGCCGAAGGCCGATGGAAAAATTTTGTCGGAAAACCTTCCTCACGAATTGTGGCAGTATGTTGGAAAGGTTTCCAGCAGGTCGTATTCCAACGTATCTGTCAGTTGAAAATTCCATTGAAAAATATGCTTTTTCAATCGAAAATTCCGTTAGAGCACTGATTTTTTTAATTAGTAAAAGATATTGCTTAATAGGCAGATAGATGTTGAGTGAACAACTTATGTTCCTATTGGTATTTTGTAAAATTAGGTTGATAAAGGTAGAGTTAATGAAGCATGTTAGTTAGCTATACAATTGAAAAAAGAACTATGTAATTTTGAGTCTTAATATTATTGAAACCTTCCGACCCCCAAAAAAAAAAAAAAATCTAAAGTGATGTTACGTGGGATTAAGGAAATGCATATGAGTTAGGTAAAAAAGAAAAAAATCCTTCAAGGGTGTAGGTATCCACAGTCAGGGCCTAGATGCAAGCTGAGAATTGTATGACGAAGAGTTTAACAAGGGAGGAAATGCAGCAATTGCTTTCCTCATCACTCGAACATAGTGTCCAAATGCAACATGAATCATTTGATAATGACGGCTACAGCTCCTGAGCTGCAGCGAATTTACAACAGCTTAAACAATTTATTACTTTTAAGTATAGGACAGCGACGACACCCAATAGCCTCCCTTGCATCCGCCTTCATCGCTTCCCTTGACCTCTTGGTGGTAAAAGCTCTAGAGAGACTTATGTACCATGCACATGCGTGTGCCACCTGCTGTCGTGTCAAATATGGGCATGGCCTCTTTATTGAATATATTTTTTTTAGGTATGCTTATAATATTTGTTCAATTGTTAGCATTTTTATTCTTGACAACTGATCTTTATTATTTGTTACTCTTATTGGCAGATTTATTTCCGTCAAAAAAATTGCCTTGCATTATTCTCTTCACGAAATCAGTCATTCTTATCACTGCTATTTTTGAGCTTATCATTTGCCTATGAATTCAAGCTTCTTCTCCAGTTTACAGACACACAACAAAATATGGTCCTTCACTATTCCTTAACTATTCCTTCTATTTTGCTGGATACTGCTTGGAACGTTCTCATCTTTGTTCATTCTTGTACATCGAACAAATAGATTATTGCGTATCCTTGGAGATCGATTGCTCATGGGTCCCTGGTGTGCTATAAGGGGAGCAAATTCGATTTTAGGGTAGTGCTTCTCCATGTCATTTCATCAATCAGACAAGTTTGTTGTTAGTCAACAGTTGCAATTCCTCTCTATTTTTCTAGTAATCTAAAATCAAATTTGCATTTGATTCGGGAAAGTCTAGGCCTCATGCCTTGTCAACATCTACCTTTGTAATGAGCCCAGGCAGGATCAATCAGAGAACTCACACATCAGCTCGGGCTAGCAAAAGAGATTCAAATAGGCTAGAATGAAGGAAAATGGTAAAATGATCATACTACCCTTAGTTACTCTGGCTATAAATAGAGACCCTTATGATCTGTTGAGGGGGGGAAGGTATCACAAGAATTCATATTATCAGAGCATAGCTGTCAGATATATTTATTCTCAAAGTTACAATCTTTAAAGCTCTATTATTTATCAATTCCATTGATGCCTGACTTGATCATCGGAGGGGTGTTTCTCGGTTCCACATCTGAGGTCTATCCTTTTTGTAAGTCAGGAGCTACAGACCGAGTCAACTTCGAAAATTGCCATGCGTAAACCCACTCTTCCGACTCATCATAAAACTTAGTTTTTTCAAAAACAGATTGGCATCGTTTGTAGAGAAAAGTGGTAGATGGCGGTAATCAACGAAAAAGCTTGGCTTAAAGGTACTTGATGAGACAGACAATGAATACAACACAACCGATGACCCCAATGGTCTTCTCTGACGGCCTGGCGTAAAAATGACCATCATATCAAGTGTTCCGCAACATTTAAATTAAGTTCAAGTGTCTACGCGGTCGAAGAAGGCGGGAGCCCATCAGACCACTGCATTATCAGGCCTACAACTGCATGTACATATATTTTCTTTTAAAAAGAAGGGAGTAGCAGCACCGAGCATCAAGGAAAAAGGCAGCAACACAACATTATCAAATCGAGCAACGCCCCTCAAAATTAATTACAATGCTCAGTTCATTACACAAACCAAAAAAGAAAAAAGGTGACGTTCGGTAGTGGGCTCGCACCAGCCTCGAGGACATAGGTAATTTTTAATTATATATTGTATTAACACAAGGGCATGATTCATGTGTGGGGCCAGTATAATTTTGTTTTAAAAAACAAAACTGAAGCAAGGCAAAAAGTCGGTCATGGATGCCCGAAGAATAGCTACGCCACAGTCGCACGGCGACAAGGCGGCATGCAAACCCACCAACTCGATAACATAGCGGCAGGGCTTGGTCGCCCCAACAGTGGACTTGGCTCGGAAAGTCAACCATGCTTGCTCCTCTCAAGCCAATGAACCCTACTTGCAGTCCACACAACGGAAGGGACCTCCAGGGGCATACGACACTGAAATGACAACCTCCTAGCTGGGTGAGGGTGACGATCGAATGTCCGTTTACAAGATAGAACCCCTCAAGCCATGGTACCGAGCGAGTACGACGAGCCAGCTGTTAAGAATAAAATAAAATAATAAACTTGATTTATTAAATAAAAAGATTGAAGAGTGTTTTCTAGGTTCATATATCTCATCAGATTCATGTATTCTTGGATACATTGTATTGTATGGTTCATGTATGTGGGTTAGTTCACACATAGATACATGAATGGATTAGGATGAATGTTCATTGCACTAGGTGAAGATGTCACCTATAAATACCCATGTATTTGAGCCATTTGGTAGGGTAGTGAAAAAAAACAACAGTTATTATCTCAATTGTTATTTTCCTCCTTCTTGCCTTCTGCTACAAAAATCACAAAAATTATCTATTATTTCAACAAAGTGATATCAGACCACATACAAGATGAATTCCACATTTCCCTTTGTTATCCCAAAACTCACAAAAGATAATTATGGTACTTGGAGTATTCGGGTGAAGGTCTTGCTTGGCTCACAAGAAGCATGGGAGATAGTAGAGAAAGGTTATGAAGAATCGGAGAATGAGGGAGCTTTGACACAAGCTCAAAGGAATAACTTGCTTAAAAATCACAAGTTAGATCAACATGCCCTATCTATCATCCACATGAGATTGGATGATACTATGTTTGAGAAGGTATCTTTGGTTACAAAGGCCAAAGAAGCCTGGACGATTCTTGAAAATAATTTCAAAGGGTTGGACAAGGTAAAGAAAGTTCGTTTCCAAGCCCTTAGGGGTGAATTTGAATCATTACGTATGAAGGACTCGGAAACAGTTTTTGATTACTTCACTAGAGTTTCTAGTGTAGTCAACTAAATGAAGCATTATAGAGAGACAATTGAAGATGTTCGCGTTATGGAGAAGATCCTTAGATCGCTTGACTCAAAAACTTGAGTATGTTGCTTTTGCCATTGAAGAGTGCAACAGCTTGGAGATGATGACTCCTGTTCAACTCATGGGTTCTTTACAAGCCTAGGAGGAGAGAATTGAGAAAAAAGGAGAGCCATCAGTTCAAGCTCTTCAAACCAAGGTGTCCTTGGGTGACAAAATCCAGGAGCTAGGGAAGTCGAATAGTCAAAGCCATGGCCAAGGAAGAAGTCGTGGACGTGGAGGCCATTATGGCCATGGACGAGGCCGCCATCGAGGACACGGTAGATGCGGCGGATCACAATACGAGGAATCCAACAGTCAATCCCAAGCATCAAGGGCGTGGAGGCTACGGAAATCAAAGAGGTCGTGGTAGAGGTAGAACATATGATGAATCACATGTTCAATGTCACAATTGTCATAAATTTGGTCACTACGCTTCGGAGTGTTGGCACACCAACACCAACACAGATGAGAAGGCAAATTTCGTAGACGTGAAGGAGGAAGAAGATCTCTACTTCTTGTTGGCGAGCAAAGAAGAAGAAAACAAAGGTGTTTGGTACCTTGATACGAGCGCTAGTCACCACATGGGTGGAAACAAGGAGTTTTTCACACATCTTGACGAGTCCGTTGTCGGCAACATTGTTTTCGGAGACAACACCAAAGTTCCAATCAAGGGGAAAGGTGACCTTCTTATTCGTACCAGAAACGGTAGCCATCACTTAATTTCTCAAGTTTATTATGTGCTTCTTTAAAAACAAACATCTTAAGTTTAGGCCAATTACTTGAAATTGGCTACGATATTCACATGAAGAATCGGTCTCTCACCTTGAAAGATATGTTTCAAAATTTAATCGCGAAGGTGTACATGGCAAGGAATAGAATGTTCTTACTCAAAGTTCAAGTCGATCATCCAAAGTGCTTGAAAACCTGTGTGAAAGATGACTCATGGCTATGGCACTTGAGATTAGGCCACTTGAATTTTGGTCGCTTAAAGAGTTTAGCACAAGAGAAGATGGTGAATGGCTTACCGTTCATCTCTCATCCAAATCAACTTTGTGAGGGATGTCTCATGGGAAAGCAAACTAGAAAAAGTTTTCCAAAAGAAGCAAATTTTCGAGCCTCAAAGCCTCTTCAACTTGTTCATGCCGATTTGTGCGGACCGATCAAGTCGTCTTCACATGGTAAATTCAACTATTTTTTACTTTTCATTGATGATTTTTCTCGCAAGACATGGATGTACTTCTTGAAGGAGAAAAATGAAGCATTTGGAGTATTTTGAAAGTTTGAGGCACTTGTCGAGAAAGAGAGTGGTTATACTCTCAAAGCTTTGAGAACTGACAGAGGCGGCGAGTTCTCATCCAAGGAGTTTGAAGAATTTTGTGCTTCGCAAGGCATACACCATTTTCTCATAGTTCCACGTTCTCCTCAACAAAATGGAGTAGTGGAACGCAAGAATCAGACCATTCTCAACACGACTCGAAGCATGTTAAGAAGTAAGAAGATGCCCAAAGAGTTTTGGGCCGAAGCTGTCTCATGCGCTGTGAACTTGTCCAATCTTTGTCCAACAAGGAGTGTCCATGACATGACACCACAAGAAGCATGGAGCGATAAGAAACCAAGTGTCGCTCACTTGCGTATTTTTGGAAGCATAGCCTATTCCCATGTCCATGATGAGAAGAGAGTCCAGCTTGATGACAAGAGTGAGAAGCTTGTCTTCATTGGATATGATTTAAGATCCAAAGGCTACAAGCTTTACAATCTTATTAATGGGAAGGTGATCATCAGTAGAGATATGGTGTTTGATGAAGAGGACTCGTGGGAATGGGACATATCCTCCAATGAAGAAACTGTCTCATTTCCATTGGTTGATGGAGAGCCTAATCAAATGACAAGAGAAGATTTGACGCCTCCTACTTCTCCGAATTCATCTCGAAGTTAACAATCTTCAATTGACAGCTCTTCTGAAAGGCCAAGGCGCACAAGGAATCTTAGAGAACTTTATGACGAGACAGAGGTACTTGATAATCCAACTCTCTTTTGTCTTTTTGCTGACTTTGAGCCTCTTAATTTTGAAGAAGCAGTGACAGACAAAAATTGCAGGCTAGCAATGGATGAAGAGATTCAAGTAATAAAAAAGAATGACACATGGGAATTAGTCGATCTTCTAAAAGGCCAAAAGGTGGTTGGTGTCAAGTGGATTTACAAAGTGAAGAAGAATGCAAAAGGAGGAGTGGAAAGATACAAGGCTAGACTCGTTGCAAAAGGTTATAGCCAACGACAAGGCATAGACTACGATGAGGTCTTTGCCCTGTCACTCGGTTGGAGACTATTCATCTCATCATCTCCTTGGTGGCCCATAACAGATGGCAGATTCATCAAATGGATGTTAAGTCCGCTTTCTTGAATGGTTACCTCAAAGAAGAAGTCTATATTGAACAACCCTTGGGTTATGTTGTCAAGGGACATGAAGGTAAAGTGTTAAAATTAAAGAAAGCCTTGTACGACTTAAAGCAAGCACCAAAGGCATGGTATAGCCGGATTGACAAATACTTTCAAGATCATGACTTCAACAAGTGCCCTCATGAACATGCTCTTTATGTCGAAGAAAATGGGCAAGGAGGTATGTTGATTGTTTGTTTATATATTGACGATATGATTTTCACTGGCAACAATCCGAAGATGTTCGATGAATTCAAGAGGGTGATGGCTCAAGAATTTGAGATGACTGATATTGGGCTTATGTCCTATTATCTTGGAATCGAAGTGAAGCAAAATAATGATAGCATATTTATTTCTCAAGAAGGATACTCCAGAAAAATTCTTGAGAAATTTAATATGCAAAACTGCAAGCCGGTGAGCACTCCTATCAATTGTGGAACGAAATTATCTAAGTTTGATGAAGGAGAAAAGGCAGATCCGACTCTGTACTGGAGTCTTGTTGGAAGTTTGAGATATTTAACATGCACGAGGCCAGACATTCTTTACGGAGTTGGCCTTGTCAGCAGATTTATAGAGGTGCTAACAACTTCCCACATGAAAATGACGAAAAGAATTTTGAGGTACATCAAAGGCGCCATTAATCATGGCCTCACTTTCACTACATCCGGAGATCTCAATCTCATTGGCTACAGTGATAGTGATTGGGGTGGAGATGTCGATGATCGAAAGAGTACTACCGGTTATGTATTTTTTGTGGGAGACACAGCTTTTACTTGATGCTCAAAGAAATAATCAATCGTGTCTCTTTCAACTTGTGAAGCTGAATATGTTGCAGCTACCTCAGCAGTCTGTCATACAATATGGCTCAGAAAATTGCTAAAGATGCTTCACATGCCGTGGGAGGTGCCCACTACAATATGTGTGGATAATAAGTCCGCTATTGCATTAGTAAAGAATCCTACGTTCCATGATCGTAGTAAACATATTGATACAAGATTCCATTTCATACAGGACTATATCGAGAAGAAGGAATTGAAGTTCGCTTATGTCAGTACCAATGATCCAGTTGCAGATATATTCATGAAGCCATTGAAGTTTGAAGACTTTGCCAAGTTGCGTGCTTTGATTGGAGTAACCAAAATAAATCAAGTTTAAGGGAGGATGTTAAAAATAAAATAAAATAATAAACTTGATTTATCAAACAAAAAGATTGAAGAGTGTTTTCTAGGTTCATATGTCTTATGAGATTCATGTATTCTTGGATACATTGTATTGTATGGTTCATGTATGTGGGTTAGTTCACACATATATACATGAATGGATTAGGATGAATGTTCATTGTACTAGGTGAAAATGTCACCTATAAATACCCATGTATTTGAGCCATTTGGTAGGGTAGTGAAAAAAAAAAAAAACAAGTATTATCTCAATTGTTATTTTCCTCCTTCTTGCCTTCTCCTACAAAAATCACAAAAATTGTCTATTATCTCAACACCAGCCCCCACAAAAGCCACCTACTGTGAGCTGGCTACTAGGCAAGCAATAATAGTGCATGACATGAATGGACGACTCTCCGCAACTCAGCACTTCGCCAAGCCTCGTCCATCCCTGCAAACACCTAGTGCCTCAGCAAATGAACTCGAACACTAGCCCACTCAGCTGTTTAACATAGGTAGCCAACCAAGAGAGAGAGAGACAGTGCGAGCACTGAATCGCCCCGACCTGACCGTTCAATCTGATCATGTATTATTCGCAACCTGAACGACCTCACGGGATTAGCTGCTCCCATCTCTCGGCCACTAGTGGCTGACATGCTCACTATCTACCATTCATCACCCAGGATGGCCCTATCAAGCTAGCTCACCATCTAAATATGAGGACTTGGCCATTAGGCGTCCACTAATGACAATAGCTACCTTATGCGTCAATGTGATCTAATGGCAGAAACGTTAATCGTAGCAATCCGTTGAGCCGTCTGCACCCTTCTGCTATGAGCGAATTCACATATTGAGTCTCTTAGCTGGCTCATCCTAAGGGCTGGCTACACAAAAAAAGGCATTGAAGATCTAGCCTAAAAATAAATAAATAAAAAGAAGCTGATGGGTGGCGAAAATAATACAAAAATAGAGTGAGGTGAATGGAGAATTTGAATGCAAATAGAAGCATCACAAATAACCAAAATAAAAAGTACGCATGGCCAGATGGATTAGACCCATGATCAAGTCAATGTGGACACAGAAATGGAAGCTTTTATTTTTTATTACCATGTTATAAGTAGAACCTTGTATCAAGTCCACTTCATACCTTGGAAAACATAAATATATGGCCTTCAGCTCTTTTGGCATTATAGCAGCTCATATGGAAATGCTCGGCTATCAAGCCCATCAGCCATCAGGGTACTACACACATCCATCATACAACAACCTAACAGCGTTCAACAAGGTTGGCACTCAGTTATTGTGTGGCCCTTGCATCTCAAATCTTGATCGTTGCTTACGCTTGTCTCCCTTTAGCTTAACATCACTATGTCGTCCACTCGCTCGAGCGCAGCACTTGATGTCACCTGCTACTACTAAGGCCTCCCTTGAGCAGGCCGTCATCAACTATCCTGAAAGGGTTAAGTATCAACAAGCACAGCCCTAGGCCGGTCACTAGTAAGTGTGACCCTAGGCCAGTCGCTGTAACTTCAACCATTAAGGGGCTAAGGATCACTAAGCATGACCCTAAACCGGTCGCTACACCTTTAGCCTAAAAAGGCGAAGGATCACTAAGCATGGCTCTCGGCTGGTCACTAGTAAGCACGGCCCTAGGCCGATCACTATATCTTTCACCCTCACGGGGCTCAGGATCACCAAGCACGACCCTGAGTCAGTTGCTACACCTTTAGCCCAAAGAGGTGAAGGATAGCTCAGCACGGCCCTGGGCTGGTCACTAGTAAGTAAGGCTTTAGGCCGGTCGCTATACATTCAGCCCTCAAGGGGCCAAGAATCACTAAGCATGGCCCTAGACCAGTCGTTACTAAGCACGACCCTAGATCGGTCACTATACCTTCAGCGCTCAAGAGATTAAGGATCACTATACACTGCTTTGAGTAAGTCGCTACACCTTTAGCCCAAAGGGGCGAAGGATCGCTAAGCATG
>NCQT01066214.1:26132-38075 GCA_002740465.1 Stenocereus thurberi
GAAAATAAGGTTGAAAGTGAACCAAAACTTGAGGAAACTCAAGAAGAAGTCGTGGAAGAGGCTGATGAAGGAGAACTCTTAGTTTTGAGAAGAGTTCTAAGCAACCAAAGAGGAGTTAAAGTTAAGCAAAGAGAGAACATTTTTCATGCCCGTTGTACTGTCCAAGGGAAAGTGTGCTCTTTGATCATTGATGGAGGGAGCTGTGCAAATGTAGTTTTTCTAAGCATGATAGAGAAGCTAGGGCTACAAACAATGATTCATCCACATCCATACAACAGCCAATGGTTAAATCAAAGCAAGGGAATTCAAGTTAACTCTCGGTGCTTGATTTATTTCTCAATTGGAAAGAACTATCAAGATGAGTTATGGTGTGATGTGATCCCAATGGATGCATGTCATATGCTGTTAGGAAGGCCATGGCTGTATGACCGAAAGGTAATACACAATGGTTAGCTAAACAACTACTCCTTTACCAAGGATGGCAAGAAGATCACCCTAGGCCCTTTATCCCCTTCCAAACTCCACGAAATTCAGCCATAAAAAAGCCCAAACAAGTTGACCGTTTATTGTCCATGAGTGAACCCATCCTAAAGGCTTCTCAATATAAGTTTAAGGCCTTTAAAGAGTGGATACTAAGCATGCAGGATGAACCAGAAAGTTTGATGCCCACTCACCCCATTGCAAGAACACTCATTGAAAACTTCTGTCATTTATTTCCTGAAGAGATACCTATAGGTTTGCCTCCTAAGAGAGATATCCAGCATCATATTGATCTTATTCCAGGTTTCATCCTACCAAACAAGTCAGCATATACGATGAATCTAAAAGATACCATGGAGATTCAAAGATAAGTCGAAGAATTGAAGGAGAAAGGCTTGAAACATGAGTCTTTGAGTCCATGTGCGGTTCCAGCTCTTTTGGTGCCTAAGAAAGATGGAGGAATGAGAATGTGTGTGGATAGCAGGGCCATCAACAAGATCACCATCAAGTATAGGTATCCCATACCTAGGCTTGAAGACATGTTAGACGACTTGTGTGGTTCCAAAGTGTTTTCCAATATTGATCTTTAAAGTGGATATTACTAAATTAGAATCAGAGAAGGTGACGAGTGGAAGACAGCCTTCAAAACAAAGGGTGGACTTTATGAATGGTTGGTAATGCCCTTTGGACTTTCTAATGCATCTAATACTTTTATGAGATTGATGAACCAGGTGTTTAGACTGGACAGTGAAAAGTTTGTGGTAGTATACTTTGATGACATTCTGGCGTATTCTATGAATGAGCATGAACATCAAGATCATTTAGCTCAAGTTATGCTTGTCTTAGAACGTGAAAAGCTATTTGGTAACCTTAAGAAATGTGCTTTCTTTACTCCTAAAGTTATATTTCTTGGTTACATTGTTACTAGAGATGGTATTAAGGCAGATGAAAGCAAGGTAGAAGCCATTTGGCCTTGGCCAGTACCTAAGAGCATACATGATGTTCGAGCTTTCCATGGTCTAACTTCTTTCTATAGGAGATTTATTCATGGTTTCAGCACCATTATGGCTCCTATGACTGAAGTTATCAAGGGAACATCATTTGCATGGACACCAAAAGCACAATCTGCCTTTGAAGAGATCAAGGTAAGACTTACTCAAGCACCTGTTTTGTCCTCGTCGTGCTTTAGTAAGGTCTTTGAAGTGGAGTGTGATGCCTCTGGGGTTGGCATTGTGGAGTTCTTACTTAGGAAAGTAAACCTCTAGCCTTCTTTAGTGAGAAATTGTGTGATTCAAGAAGAAAGTACTCAACTTATGATAAAGAATTCTATGCCATTGTGAGATGTTTAGAGCATTGGAGTCATTATCTTATTGCAAGTGAGTTTATCTTACATTCTAACCATGAAGCATTAAAGTATATACAAGAGCAACATAGGTTGAACTCATGGCATGCAAAATGGGTTGAGTTTATACAATCATATCATTTCACCATCAAGCATAAGTTAGGTAAACTCAATCAAGGTGCAGATGCTCTATCTTGGAGGTATCTTTTGTTATTTCAGTTAGATGCTTGTGTACTTGGTTTTGAGTATCTAAAAGCTTTGTATGATAAGGATGAAGACTTTGGGGAGTTGTATGCTGAATGTTCAAAGCAACCCTAAAGGGAATTTTCCAATCCAGGAGGGATTTCTATTCAAGGGTACACAACTGTGTGTACTAAGGTGTAGCAGAAGGGAGCTTCTAATTAGGGAAGTTCATGGAGGATCATTGGCTGGGCACTATGGAGAGAACAAGGCAGTCACTATGCTAAGGAAGCATTACTATTGGCCAGCCATGGAGAGAGACGTGCAGGACATACTCAAGAGGTGTGGGATATATCATGTGGCTAAAAGCCATTCATTACCCCACGGCCTATATACACCTCTTCCCATTCCCACTTCACCATGGGTTGATGTAAGTATGGACTTCATACTTGGACTACCTAAGACCCAAAGTAACAAGGATTCTATCTTTGTTGTGGTTGATAGGTTTTCTAAGATGTCTCATTTCATTCCATGCAACAAGACTAATGATGCTACACATATTGCTGAGTTGTATTTCAGGGAGGTGATAAGATTACATGGTATTCCTAGGTTTATTGTTTCTGATAGGGATACCAAGTTTTTAAGTTATTTTTGGATTATTTTGTGGAAGAAGTTAGGTATTAAGCTGAAATATAATACTACTTGTCATCGACAAACTAATGGGCAAACTGAGGTTACTAATTGAACCTTAGGAACATTCCGAAGAGCTGTGATTAAGCCTCATGCCAAAGCTTGGGGTTTGCATTTAACCATGTAGAATTTACTTACAACAGGGCACCAAGCAAGGCTACTAGTCTTTCCCCTTTCAAAGTGGTCTATGGACTTGATCCCCTTAGTCTACTTGATCTTACACCAAGACCCTTAGACCAAAAGCCCAGTGCTAATGCAGCATCAAGGGTAGAAGAAATCAAGAAGATTCATGAGTTAGTAAGGAGCAAGATTGAGAAGACTAATGAAGCATACAAAGCTCAGGCCAACAAGCACAAGAAGAAAGTGGTTTTTTAACTTGGAGACCTCGTGTGGATCCACCTTAGAAAGGAAAGATTTCCATCCAAAAGGAAGAACAAGCTCATGCCAAGGGCTGATGGTCCCTTTGAGGTACTTGAACGTATTAATGACAATGCTTACAGAGTTGATTTACCAGGTGACTATGGAGTTCCGACCACATTCAATGTAGCTGACTTGAAAGCTTACCAAGATGATGATTACCTTGCTGATTTGAGGATTAAATCTTCTCAAAAATGGGAGGATGATGGAGTCCCCACCACCAAAGACACAGAAGAAGGTCCAACAAGTCCAACAAGGTCCATTACAAGCTCCAAAGTCCAAGCATTGGCTTAGATTGTTGAAGAGAGCCAAAGTCATATAACCGAGTTGAAAGTCCAGAAATTACCTAGTTTTGTTCATCTCATTACTTAAGCTATATTGTGGCTTAAGTCTTGAATTTTGCATTTTTGGGATCCTTAAAACGTCTACTTTCAGGCCCAAGCATTTATTTCCAATCAAGCACACAAAAAGATGGGAGATTAAGGCCTTTTGTCAAACCGGTCAATTTTGGTTTAAAACTGCACGGTTAAATATTTTAGTAGGATTACCCTACTTGAACATGGTTTAACCTTGATTTCTTTGTGGTGGTGTTTGCACACACCCTAAGGTTTCCCCCATGGCCTCAAAACAAAATCATGCTCACTTTTCTTGAGCTTAATTCAGGTTTAAAGATCATGTTAAAACTGCCTGTGAACCCGATTTGATGTAGCACGGTCGATTTACCTTCATCCGTGGGTTTTCTCCCTTCTAGCTGGAGTGGCACACGTCCTAAGTCTTCTAGAAAGGCAATGATCAACTGCAAAATGAATTGGCATTGAGAAGAGCAACCAATGGAAGGCTTGCTGCAAATAAACTTGTCTCTTAAAGACTATTAGATAGTCGAAAAGGAACTAACACTTTACGATTGAAGCACATGCTCTTTGCTAGACTTCTGATTGATTAAGCCTAAGTATGAGTTAATTAAGTTGTAAGGATCATTTGTTTTGCTTTCCTTATTGTTAAGAATGTAATTAGATTAGTTTTAAGCATGGTTTGTACACGGTTAACTCTAACCGTGAAGATTAGCTTAAACTAATACCTTTCCTCCATGGGAAGGAAAGCTTAGGTGTGTGCTTGCTTAGATGTGTGCTTGCTAGGCTTGTATTCTTATGATACATTTTGCTGTTCATTAGCCATTGAAATTAGAATACACTTTGAGAGCTCTTTGCTTTCGAATTCCAAATACTTCACTTGCCTATCCTTAATTTGGTCGAATAAAGTGGTGTTCAAGTAAGTCCTAACCTTTATTTAAGTGGTGATTATGTATCTTAATCAAAGATTAGGGACCCTAAGCTTGAGTTTGGTGGTGATTCTATATCCAAACTTCGAGTTTAGCTCTATAATTTTCATTGTTCTTCTACACGGGTTCAAGACACTAAACTGAATTCAGCTTGCTTAAACCGTGAGCTATTAAATTCTTGCTTTAGTTTTCCTTTAATCCTTTAAGGATCCATCATATTCAAGCACGATTTTTGGCTGAGCGATTTTTCTCTCTTCTCTTCTCTTTCCTTTTTAGATTTATCATTTTAGAGTAACTAGTTATTTAATCTTTGATTATGTGTGAGTAGTTAATTTTTGTCTAGGGATTTCCTAGTTTATGAAAGTGCTGTTGGATTATATTTTAATTTATAGAATTATGCTTATCTTCATTATTGATTTGATTTCGTTCTATCAAGTGTTTGATATGTTGTGAGTTGATTTTTGGCCGAAATTTGCTTACACATTTGAAACAATCGAGTGAATATTTGAAAGACAACATTTGGTTGTTGGACTGCTTGAATAGACTTAGCATAATGATTTATATGTTAGGAGGGCTAGTAAGTAATCGAAGACTTTGAGCTTGAATGAAGACAAATTAGCTTGAAAGAGCGACATTTACTTAGTTTAGGCAAATTTACTTGATTTCGAAAGAATAGATTGAATTTCTGTATAGATTGCAATTCCTGGGAATTAACCAATTAGAGAAGAGCACATGTTTTTCATTTCGATCCAATCACCTTTCTTAACAATATGAATTTCTAGGCATTTTTTCTTAATTGATTTAGAAAAATTTATTTGTAGTTGTTAATCAAAACCCCTTGATTCAGGATTCGCTTGGCATATTTTGAGGGATTATAACTTAGTAGTTTCACCTAGTCTCTATGGGATGGACCTTGATTTGCTACAACGCCACCGTGCGCTTATGGCCGTATCACCTATACTTTCTATCCTTGTTACGCTTAAGGATGTTTCCCCAGTTAATAAGATTAACTTTCCCAACGTCATACTCAAAATCCTTTATCTCTAGATCTCTTTCCATCATTTCGCAAACATACTTGCTTTTTAGAACTCCTCTCCTTGGAGATCACCAAGACTAATGGAGTCACTTTCCATCATATAACTTGTTTCTTCATATTCATTGTCTAAGATAATTTCAACAATCCCTTTGTTGTTATCTAGGGCTAGGTCTAGAGCCTCATCTTCACTAAACTCAACATAATCTAGGCACCTAAGGTTTCAATAAGCTTGTTATTCTTTCTATTTTTACATTCATTAGCATAATGTACTTCTTTTTCACATGCCCAACATTTGCAGTTGTTTTTTCCTTCTAGGACAATAAGTTGCTTTTCTAAAAAATTTACGTTTTTTAGGACTTGGTTTTTTTGTAATACATTCTTTTGTATTTTTCTCCTCTCTTGCTTATTAAAACTCTTTTTCTTATAAAATTTTCTTCTTTGTCTCCTTTCAGGTTCTTTTCCCCATCGGTGATGTGAATCCCAGCAAGTTAGGAATTTCTTTTTAATTTTCTTTTGCTTTTGGAGATCAAGACATTGATCATTGACCCATTTTCTTAAATAAGAGATTCTTGAACCATGGGTATCAATGGCATTAGCATGTTCAAGCCATGCAATATATTTTTCATTAATTATAGAACTTATCGGATATGGCAGTTTATCATAGAACATACCAAGATTCGTTTCATTATGCCCCATTTTGTAATAGTACTGACTAAATTCAGCAATATAATTTTCTAGGTATCTCAAATCCCATATTTCTAAATTATTAATCTTTCTCTGTCGTTCTCTTTCCTTTTCTTCATAGTCAAGTTTAGCTCCGATAAATTCAATTTCAATTTTCTTACATAAATTTTTAAACATTGTGGTTGGTGTTTCCATTATTCTTAATGTTTTTTTTACCATCTTTATTTAATGAGTCATACCAAGCAGCACAGTGCTTGAAAAACTATGTTCGATGTAATTTAGGAAATTTGCAGTATTCCATGTAGTATTTAGGTTTGAGACATACTATTCATACCTCTTTTCCAATATTCAAATATTTCTTCTCTATTACAAGCTCCATCTATGTTTAAGATATAACCCGTTTATCTAATTGGGGTAATGCCAACTTTTTTGAAGGTCGTAGTTTTCCTTGGGATGAACCCGAAGGAAAAATTGGCTGTACGTCCTGCTGGAACGTACATAGGTCTTATAAAATGAGTATTTCTTTGCGAAGGTTCACCAAATTTTTCAGGTTTAGGAACAATATTGTTAACCAGATTGATCTCTATCTTACTTAAGTCGAGTTCTTCTCCGATTTCATTAATCTCATCTTCAATATCCATTTTACCATATTTTTTATCGTCTAATTTCTTCTAAAGTTAACTCATTAAGATCTTTTAGTTTAATAAGGTTAATCTGCTGATATAATTCTTCTTCTAATAAGATATTATTCAACAACAACAACAACAACTCCCAGTATGGGTCCTGCTTTCGAGGGGTCTGGGGAGATCCAGCTATAGGCAACCTTACCCCTACTGGTATTTCTACCCATAGAGAGGTTGATCCCTTAAGACCTACAAAATATTTTTGAAAAACGTTTAAAGAGAAAACAATTACAAACCAAAAACCAATGAGTAGAAAAGGGGGCGGAGAGCAAAATAAACAAGGAGCAGAGACATACCTCAACCAATCAGGGGCGCTAGTTGCCGTCACATCCCAGAAAGCATAACCTGCAGACAAGCACACCAAACCCCTACAAGCCCCACCCCACCGAAGCTACTACCACCTACACAGCCGGTCCCCTACAATAAGAGATCTTAATCCTATCCCGCCACAGCCTCCTGTCCTGAGCCATGTCCTTCGTCAAACCGGCAACTCTCAGGTCCTCTCTAACTACTTCTTTTAGGCTCTTCTTCGGTCTACTTCTCCCTCTCTTTCCACCGGGGGGGACGATCATCTTGCACTTTCGCACTAGGGCGGCCACACTTCTCTTATTTACGTGGCCGAACCATCTGAGCCTCGTTTCCCTCATCTTCTCCTCTATGGGGGCCACTTCAACTAAGCTCCTGATTACTCCATTCCTAATTCTATCCAATCTCGTAAAACCACACATCCACCTGATCATTCTCATCTCAGCTACCATCAATCTTTGAGCCTGCGTCTTTTTTAGAGGCCAATACTCCGATCCATAGAGACCAGCCGGTCTAACTACCATCCTATAGACTTTGCCTTTCAATCCTAGGGGCACTCTCTTGTCACACAATACCCCTGATGCTGACTTCCACTTTTGCCACCCCACTCTTATCCGCTGGTTAATATCCTCGTCAATGTCCCCATTTTGCTGGATGATCGAGCCCAAATACTTAAATTTAGTGACCTTTGGTATCACCCTCCCATCCAGTGTGATTTCTCCCCCCTCTTCTATCCTACCACTGAAACAACAATGGAGGTATTCCGTTTTTGATCTACTTAACCGAAAACCCTTAGCTTCCAGCGTATGCCTCTAACTCTTCAACCTGTCATTTACCTCCTGCCTGATCACATCGATAAGAACGATGTTATCTGCAAATAACATGCACCAGGGCACCTCATCCTGGATTCGCCTAGTGAGTTCATCTAAAACTAAAGTGAATAGAAATGGGCTTAGGGCGGAGCCCTGAGGTAGGCCCATAATAACAGCGAAATCATCAGAGACCCCTCCCGGGGTCCTAACACGTGTCCGCCCTCCCTCGTACATATCCTTGATTACACGGATGTACGCAGGCGACACCCTTTTCTCTTCCAAACACCTCCACAATACCCTTTTCTAATAAGATATTATTCGTTGCTTCATTATCATCAAATAAAACATCATATTTATCATTAATTGCGTCCATGATCTTGTTCAATTCTTCTGCATTCTGTTCTTTCTCGAACATATTCTGTATTTGTTCAAGAATATACTGCTTACACTCCATCTTCTTCTTCGTCTTCTGTTTTTTCAGCCGATTTTTCACCTCATTTTTCTTCTGCTTCTTTTGGATTTTATATCATACAAAGGAAATGGATTTTTATTTTTTGAGGTTTGGAAAGGATATTTATGCTGAAATGCAGTACTAATGCTATAAGTGAATTTTCCACTATGCTTTACTTCGTTAACAAGAGATATGTGAATTATCGATATTTTCTTCTTAAGCTCTTTGACTTCGTCGTAATTTTAACTAATTCTACTTTTAATTCTAAACTACATCAGTGACATAGTTTAATTAAGGTGCTATTGGAGAAAGGCCTTCCGGTGAGTGAACAATATGTGGATAATTTGGTCCAGTGCAAGCAGGTGATGATTCTAGCATTAATCACATATAATCACAGTTAATTAGCTTAATTAATTATTAATTAGCTTAATTATCTTAATTATCTTTGGTCATGTGGCTCTGATACCAGTTGAAAGAAGCCGTCGAGTAGTACATATGAGCAAAAACCCACATGCACAAATTTTTATTTTTCGAAAGTAAGTTTTTAAGAATTTGGATTAGAAGTGCAAATATAAGAAACTTAGAGTCCTAGGTGCAAATTTAAAAAAGATAAGTTTGGTCGACTTTGGTCCCAAAAAATGTTTACCCAAAGTTGGATGGACTATTAAATATTTATAAGAAAATATGGGCCTAGGAAATTATTTGCCCTAACCTCGATGGTACAAAAGATAATTTTTTCGATTATTGGCTCAGGTATGCCACTTGGTCTATTAGACCAGACACGTGTTACTACTTGGAATCAACCTAGAAAGCTAGACCCAGCTCTGACCTAGGAACCTGGATGGATTTCTGGATTAGGATTGTGGTCTAGCTCTTTGGGCTGAGCCATTCATTTTGCTGCAATTTGTTTTTTAAGTTGAAAATAAAAAAAATCAAATCCAAACCTTAACAACGTGGTGCACGGATCCAATCATTCGCGGGGGACTGTACCCCAAATTTCGGGTTGTGGTTGGAGCGGGATTAGATCTCCTATTCCTTATTAGCTTGTGTCACATTCTAAGCACTATAAAAAGGGGGTATCCCTAGGAGTCAGACACATCAAAAAATTGGAGGGGATATCACAAACAATTGATACGAAAATCCCTTGAAATATAAGAGGGAGAGATAGAGAGTGAGAGAAAAACTAAAAAATATTGAGAGAAATATGTCATATGCTAAGACTATTGAGAGGCCATTGAAGGTGAGAAATTGGTCAATTTCGTTCCCTCATAGACTGGATGGATCATCCTAAGGTCACGATCTCAACCATCATTCTACTAGGGAGGACATTATATCTTCTTTTTCTAATTAGCTTGTCTCACCCTATAAGCACTCTAAAAAAGGGACTACTCCAAGTGTCACGTTAAAAGATTGGAAAGGAGAGAACAGAAAATTGATATGGAAATCCCTCAAAAAATTGGAGAAAAAGAGGCGAAAAAATATTAAGAGAAATACTTATATGCTGAGATGATTGAGAGGCATTGAAAGTGAGAAATTGGTCGATTACAGAAAAGCGTCAATCTACTGCGCTCTCAAATAGACCAGGTGGATCATCTTGAGGGCACAATTTCAACAATCCATCCTTCTTATTTTGATTGTTATTTAGTCTCAGGTGATTAAATATGTAATCTTTAATTAGCTTAGACACTGCCTACTGTAACTATTCAATTACTTCTATGTGAATTCATTTGAACCGACATTGTTCTTTTTAAGTTTATTATCTGATTTGGTTGATCACAATATGTTGTGTGCTTATTATTTTGACTATAATTAGAGTTTGATTTCTTGTATTAATTACTAAAGGGCATTAGGGATGATAGGTAGTGGCATGTTGCACTCCATCACGTCATTGCACCATCGCTCCTGAATCTAGATCCTTGCTTCAAGCATATAGAGTTAAGCAGTCCCCATTCTAAGGCAACAATAATCCTCATTGTCCCTTTCGGTGCCTTTTTCGGTTTATAGTTTATTTTAGAAAGTAGATTCGGTTTGTAAGTTTTCCTAAAACTCATTGGTGACTCTATTAATTAAATTTGCTATTTTCTTTATTTTTCATTGAATCTTTTTAGATTAGGTAGTTTCAGGATCCTGGTAGTAAATGTGTTTCCGTCAGAAACCTGAATGCTGTACCAACCTAGGAACTTGGCCAGGTTGTTGGACCAATATTGTAGTTTAGGCCTTGACTCAGCTAGAGAGACTACTAGAGTGTTGGACCAGAGAACTGGGCTTAGCACTAGCTGAGGATCCCGCCCGAGATCTTAGATCAGGGCTGCTGCTGAGCCCTCTTGGCCAGGTAACCCTCTCTTTTGCAGTAATCATCTAATTTCTATTAAAACCAAAAAAAAAAAAATTAGATTTGAATATCCCACATAGCAAGTGATTCAAACCTTTCGTGGGGGGGCAGAACAAAGGGCTCTGGGTTGTGTCCTTGCAGCTTCATGCTTACTATTTTTAAGTGTAATTATATTTTAATTTCCTATATTGATTCCTCAGTGATGACAGGTCGTGACATAATGCACTCTTATGCCATTGTACCTTTACCCCTGAATCTAGATCTTCAGTTTAAGCCAATGGAGTTGGTCCCCACTTCAAGGATTACATAGGGACTTTTTGAAACCTCTTTGGAATAAATCAATTGTTTCTTTTAGTGTTCCTTTTGGTTTATAGTTTGTTTTAGGGAATATATTTAGTTTTGTAACTTTTCCTAAAAGCTCACCAAGGGCTCTATTAATTAGATTTACTATCTTCTTATTGAATCTTTTGAAATTGGGCAACTTAGGGATCACAATAGTAGCTGTGTTTAAGTTAGACACCTGGACTCTGTCCTGGCCCAGGAACCCAGCTATGTTCTTGGACTAGTATTATACTTGAGTCTCTTGGCTCAGCCAGAAAGACTACTAGGGAGCTAGACCTGATAACTAGGCTCAGCACTGACCTAGGATCACGATCCTAGAGCCTAATTCATTTTTGTTTAAGAAGTAAAAATCAAATCGATACCGCACACTTAGCCAGCTGATCAACCCATTCATTGGAGACCACACTCGGTTTCGGGTCATGGTTTTAATAGTGGTGACTCCACTGGGAAATTGTTTTAGAGGGCGAGATTTGAAAACCAATATGGGAAATTATTTAATTACACTTGCATAAGACATTCTTGCATCATAGGTGCTGCCCTACTGGGATTAACAACACCTCTAAGTCAAGCCCCGCTATTACCTACTTGAGAAAATAGTTGGTCACTCAATAGGTCCATTAGACTTCCGACTGAGCAAGCAACAGTTCTACCCAATCGTGACATATTTTCCTTAATCCACATGATATATGAGAAAGCAATTGATTATTTTAGTCTTGTGAAGCATTTCACGGATGATGAAGCATTCCGGTTGGAAAAAGGCTGTTCTAAACCTTACCACATTGTTGTAACTGAGAGCTTTGGCTTAGGATGGAATGCATCCATATGCTTTGGGTCTTAGGAGAGCCTATATTAAGAGATGCCAAACCAAGTTACTTGAGTTAGGATCGAGCGACTTTCAGGCTAATCGAT
>NCQT01066234.1:17658-32354 GCA_002740465.1 Stenocereus thurberi
CGAATTTAGTGAGCCATGACTAGAGTTTAGTAAGCTGTAAATTATATTCTAGTGGCCGTGAACATATGCATGCTATAGTGAGTTGTACCTTGTATTATAGTGAGCTATAGCTTGAATTTAGTGAGCTATAGCTTGAATTTAGTGAGTTATAAACTATATTCTAGTGGCTGTCAACACATGCTATATTGAGTTGTAACTTATATTATAGTGAGTTGTATTTTACATCTTAGTGTGTCATGCTTTGAATTTAGTAAGTGGTACCATACATTCTACTGTGCAGTCTAGAACTGCAATCTCTTTTCATATAATATTTCACATATATAGTGAGTTGTATCTTATATTGCAGTGAGCCCTGATATCATTTTAGTGAGTTGCACCTTTTATTATAGTGTGCTATCACATGTACTATAATATTAACGTCACATGTAATACTATGTGATAGATCGAAGACAGAAGGGTGAAGCACAAGCCCTTAAGATATAATTATGCAAATTGTCAGAGACATCTTTTCTAATCCGGTGAATTTTAGGTAACTACTCTTCAAATATATCCAAACATAAACAGTATAATTCACTGCACTAAATTGTATTTTTCTTTTTTATTGAAGCCCAAAGGATCAAAATAAAACAAATGAAACAAATTAAGGAATGCAAGAGGATATTACTCATAATTCAAGTCAAGGTATGTCTACATTATGTAAGTTTATATGTAATGATCTGAATTGTATATGTACTGAAAAGGAGAAATTGTATTCAAATGAGCTGTACATTATATTCTAGATTAATTGCTGTCAATTAGTGAGCCATAAACTATGCTTTGGTGAGTGATAAATCTCTATTTTACCGCTTTTAGGCATGATTTCTACCCCTCATTTCGGCAATTTTCGGTAAAATTTCAAGAGTATAGAAGCTAACTTGTCATTCTTTACCGCAAATGTGCCTAAATGTTGTGTGTTTGTGTTTTCAGGAGTTTGGTTGAAAAAAATGAGAGAAATAAGCTAATGCTGCGCCAAATAGGAGCTAAAAAGGTTGATCTTGAGCCAAGAGGAAGTGGTACGGTGGCACCATGCCAGGCAGCATGCCCGTGCCACCTAGGGAAATGGGAAAATGCAAGGCAGCAAAGTGGCGCGGTGTCCTCGTGCCACATGGCATGACCGTGCCACTTTAGTTTCTTTTGTTTAATCGCGATCTTGCATTGTAATTGGCAGTTTTAGTTTTTCTCTCTACTTTTCTCTCTCGAAAACGGCGATTAAGGTTCATAGGATTGAGATTAATTGTTGTTGGATTCAAAACATTGGATTGAAAGTACTTTATGCTTTTGGTAGATTGTTGTTGCAAATTGCACAGAGTACATTCCTCTACCTTTTTCCTTTGCGTTTTAATTCAAAGTTGATACATTTGAGCATGTTCGTTTTCTCAATTGTAATTGTGATTAGAATGACGATTAGAGGCTAAATTTCGTGTCTCGGATTGGGCGTAGCCCCTATGATGTGATTTGGATTGGTATTCTAGGCTTTTGTGAATTGACACTGATGTTATAATTGAACTCTCACTTAGCATGTCAGGTATTCGATGAATTGCCTGAGAGGGTCGTATTCATGTTTGTAATTGGGGTTTAGGAGATTAACGAAAGTTAAATCCTCTATTTAGCGCGGCTTTGTAAGCGATTGAGTTTCTTAACATGAAAATAGTTGGGGTTTCAATTGGGAATTAAGGGTTACACAATCCTGTGGTCTCACGACTCTAGTTTTATGAAAATACATAACTAGAATAACTTGACCAGTCTAATGACCTTTGAGAGAAGGTGTAGATGTATTTAACTTGTAACCATTCCATTTTGGTTGTCTCGTGGGCGGATTCACATGATCTATTTTATAATCCAAAGAACATCAAAGTGTGGTGAACCCTAATCCAGGATCCTTATCACTATTGATTTAGATAAAAGCAGTAACTTTAGATTGAATATAATTAATGCCCAGTAAAAACCCATTCTACTAGACTCTAGCCTAAATTGAGTGTTAAAAGTTGGTTCGGTGGTTGAAACCGAGTTCCTTGTGGACACGACCCGTACTTGCCCTTGCTGGGTACAACTGGCACCATGCACTTGCGGTATTTTTAATTCAACAGTGAGCTACTACACATGTCTAGTGAGCAGTATGGAAATTCATCTTCTTTATTCTTATGATGTACCACCATGTGCAGTTAAGCATTCCAATCCCTTTTGGTGTACTAGCACCTATGTCTAGTGAGTTAATCTCATATTTTAAACACCTAGTAAACTATACATCTACAATTATATTTAGTGAGCTGAACTGCATTTGTAGTAAGCAAACAACTATGTTTAGTGAGTTGCACTACAATTGTAGTGAGCAGACAACTATATTTAGTGAGCTGAACTGCAATTCTAGTGAGCAGACATTTTATTTTAGTGAGCTGAAATATATATAGAGAGCTCCAGATTAGATTAAACATTGCACATTTATTAAGTTGTACATCTTATTCACTTATACAAAGTACCATATACAGTTGTAGAAGAAGCAAGCAAGGAAGCTCAACCAAATCAAGAATACACTCCACAGCTTGAAAAGGAGCAGGAAAACCTATCCACACCAAGGGACAAAATATCTAAAGAGAAAACCAACTCATCAAGTACTACTCCAAAGAAAAGAAGGGTGAAAAAAAAAGCTAGGGGGAATAAAAATATTTGCAGCAGTCTAATAAGTTCAGAAGATGAACAAGTCCAAGCTCCCACAGCAGGAAAAAACAAAAGGTGGTGCTGGAAAAACAAATTATGCATATTGTGAAAGAATCACAGGCTACTTAATAGGGAGAGGGAGAACAAGATCAACAAAAATAAGAGAACCACCTGAACAAAACACTCCCACAGCAGGCAAAAAATAAAAGGTGGTGCTGGAAAAAATGAAAAATGAGTCAAAGAAAAATGATGCACAGGAGAAGATTGGCAATAGAAAAGAATAAAAGGGGAAAGAAGAATTTAGAGCAGAGAATCCCTTAATATTACCAAAAATACTGCCCAAGTAAGCTTAGAAAAAACAATCACTGACATTCATCGACAACTTTTAGAGGAAATAGATGACACTGTAGAGGACACCACTTACAAAATGCCTTCCCCTAGGTATGATGATGAATCTAACTCTGACAATGAAGTGTTAATGAAGAGAATCAAAAAGATAAAACAACATCAAAGTCCAAGCCAATGCAAATGCAAGTGAGGTCAAAAAAGTCTGCTAAGGCACGAGCTGATAAGGAGAGGCATGTTGTTCAGAATAGTCCAAAAACTCCTGTCAAGTGTGGATAGCTCTTAGTTTTGCAACATGAACAACAACATAATCTCCAAAATAGCACGCAAGTGCTACCATCCATGTTCAAGAGCCCAAGTTTGTGCAATCTATGCCAAAACCTGAAAATGCAGATTCAAAATCCAAAAGGATCTTTCAGACCAGAATGCCACAATCAGGGTTTGTTTTAATGATTGAGAAATTTAGTGAGGCACAAAGACGACAATAAGAGATATGGGGTTTGGAGGATTCCTCCATTCACAAGTAAATGAATTGCCAGGGGATTTATGCAAATAGCTTATAGATAGCTTTGATCCATTCTCAGTTACCTTGTACATATCAGCTGACAAGAAGGTTGAGATTACACCAATAGATATGCATCTCACATTGGCACTCCCCATTGGTGAAAGGAAGGTTGAGGAGTTCTATGGAAAAAAGCCAAAGGATGCCAAATACAATGAATTCCTCTCAGCATGGAGAAAGGAGTAGAATCTGCAAGATGGGACCCTTAAGCTTAGCCAAATGCCACAATACATACCGAACCAGACTGATGCAGGGGAAAGTTTCAAGAGAAACTTTGTGCTGTACATGGTCCCTTGCTTTTTCAATGGTTCAAAGAATGCACATTGCGCACCCTATTTTGCCAAGAATGTTGCTAATTGTGAAGACATAACAACAATTCATTGGTGTCAGTACATCATTGACAGATTGTGTGAATCTGTCAAAAAGAGGGCTTAAACTTTGATGGACCTATTCTATTCTTGATGGTAAGTTCCTTCTATTCTATCAGAATATCATGTTTTCAGTCAGCATAATGTCACTTTCAGTGAGCTAAACATATATACTTAGTGAGCAGAACAAAATTTTCAGTGTGCAGAACATATATCATAGTGAGCAGACCATTTACTTTAGTGAGCAGAACATACATTTTAGTAAGCAGAATATGTATTTTAGTGAGCATAACAATATTTTTGGTGAGCTATTGAGAACTCGTTCATAGGTCACAATTATCTATTACGTTGATCTATAATGACCATTTTAGTGAGCACACATCACGTACCCCACATACATATAGGAATTATTGTTACAGAACATTACTTCATGTTAGTGAGCTACTATGTATTTTAGGGAGCAGAACAAAATGTTTAGTGAGTAGATCACTCTTTTTAGTGAGCAGACCATATATCTTAGTGAGCAGAACATATCTTTTAGTGAGCAAAAGTTCAGTTTTGGTGAGTATAAATGACTTATTCGTAGCTGACAATTATCCGTTACATTGATCGATATTAACAATTTTAGTGAGCCAAATAGGTATTATTTTTAGAGAACATTATTTTATATTAGTGAGCTAGTATACATTTTTGGTGTGCAGGAACTATATTTTAGTGAGCATAGATTCATTTTTGGTCAGCTATATAAAATTGATTACAATGAATATTTCTCTTACAGATGCTATATCTTGACAGAGTTCTCCTGATAAGAAGGACCGTTGAGTGAAAATTCCCAACAATCAAAGGCTGGACAATAGAGAAGCTAAGGGAAAGAGTCAAAAAAGAGAGAAAGGCTAATCAAATTGGTGCAAAAGAAGTGCCAAAAGGCTTTGGAAAGGGCAAAGTGGGGCCCTCAATGTAAATAAACATAGAAGAGCATGCTGAACCATAGCCACAAAAGGAACCTCAGCCACAAAAGGAAGAACAACCAAAGATGTTTTCATAAAATGACGAAACATCAGAGTTAGGGGTATCATTTAATTCATTCATAACAATTAAGCATAATGAAAGAATTTAAGCAAACATCTAACATCTTACAATACTTAAATGATGTCCACGTACAGAAAGATATAGAAGAAATGGAGGAAGTAATGAAGGCTATAGTGAGTGCATTCAAGAGGTATAGAACCTTTATGGACTACTTGTCAAAAAGGTACCAAAACAATGAAGCACTCAAGAAAATAAGAGACGCGACAATAAGCATGTTCTCTTCATACTCTGAGGCTCAGATCTTAAAATCTCCACCAATGGCATAAAAAGAAAAAGGGGATGAAAGTCTTAAGATACCACCATTCAGTCAAGATGATAAATGGTGGAATAGAGTTGTTGTACTCGAGTCAATAACTGAATTGGAGAATGCTTTTGTAAGGCAACAAAAGGCCAGCAGCCAGAAAGCTAAAGGTGTAAGAAATAAAAGTCGTGCATCAAGGCAAGGGGGCAATGACATGCCTAGTTTTAAGTTGATTGACGATAGGCAAGGCCCGACTCCTCCAACACCAACACCGCTAGCGCCACTTTAGACACCACCACCCCCTGTAAAAATAGATCAGGCAGTAGCAGCCTCACCCTACAGACACACATCAGATGCCACCACCCTTCCCCCTACAAAAGCACATCAGACACCACCACCCTTACCTCTACACAGACATATCAGACACCACCACCCTTCCCACCCAAAAAACACTTCAGACACCACCACCCTCCCCATGACAACAACCATCACAGACTCTTGAGACACAACCACCACATGAATCATCTGAAACACCACCACCATCACCACCAATTCTAGAAACACAAATAGAGCAAGAAGAAAGGCAGAAAATAAGTGAAGGAGAGCAACTAAAGCAAAAATCTCCTGGCACAAAAGATGTCGAAAAGAAAGCAATACATAAAGCTGATAAGGATTTTCAGTGAGCAGACTGTTATTTTCAGTGAGCAGAATATACTTTTTGGTGAGTTATAGGCAAGTTGTTTATAAACGACAATTTATGTTACAGTGAGTTAGAATGACACATCATGTGAGCACACGTCACTTTTAGATGGCTCTAGGAACAAGCAAAGAGAACTTTGTTGGTGGTGAACATTTTTTTTAGTGAGCTAGTGTCCATAGTCAGTGAGCAGAACTTAAATTTTAGTGAGCAGAAATTATAACTTGGTGAGCAGAATGTATATGTTAGTAAGCAAAACACATGTTTTAGTGAGCAGAACATACATGTCAGTGAGCAGAGCATATAGTTTAGTGGCCAGAACATATAGTTTAGTGAGTGGTGAGCCATAATCTCTATTTAGTGAGCAGAACAAACATTTTAGTGAGCAGAACATCAATTTCAGTGAGCAGTCATCCAGATTATGTACTAAGTGAGCTATACTATCATCAACTCTGATATAATCTTTTGCCAAAGAAGAGCACACTAAGAAGGCAAGACATCAACCGAGGAGAGAGAAAGGGCCAATGACAGAACCCTTCTGCTCTCCTTTTGTGCAGAATAACAAGGATTACAAGGGAGTTGTTAGCCTAGGAGAATATTGTTGCTAATTATGTATTCCGTCTATCAGAGGACCTTGATTCAAAGTAAGCACAAAATTGCCACACAAAAAACACTTATAAACACTTAAATTGTAATAAATATATACTTACAGTTTTTTCCCCTTTTTTTACTAAATCAGTGAAGAATTGTTTGATATTGAAACACATGTTGCAAATTGGTATCACATGTCAATCATGCGTCCAAGGGAATATATTGATGCACATGTGATCAATGTTTGGGTTGTTATCTTCAATAACTTGGACAGAGAAAGAAGTGAAAGCTCTCCTAGAAGATTTTTTTGCACCAGTTGATGCAATGGTAAATACATGCTTATTTTTTTCCACAAATGCAAATGATCAAACACCTAATGATACTGTTGTGAAAATGCAGTCAAACTTGGACCCCTTGATAAATACATCAAAATTAGAAGAGACAAGGTACATTGATTTTGAAATATTTTTTGAGAGAGAATTCCAGAGATGTGACAAATGGATATCAATAAAATAATTGCAACTAATAGGCATTAATCTAATACTTTTTCATTGTATATTACATTACCACATTATCTAATATTATTCATCCTTTAATTTGAAGGTGTTCTTCCTAGCATGTCACAAGAAGCACTTCTTCATCTTTTGCTTTGATTTAAAGGAGAAAAGGCTTGACATTATGAACAACATGCATATAACTGCTCCATACAAAACCACATATGGTGAAACACATCTATTAGTGGAATGTTCAAATATTCATTGATTCATTTAATTTACAATAAATCAACACACATATTTGGTGAGTTAATATATTTGGTGAGCTAACACATGTTTTAGGTGAGCTAACACACATAGGTAGTGTGCTGAGAATCAATGATTGACAAAATGTTGCTTAGTGAGCTAACACATATATTTGGTGAGCTATTAAACAATTCCAGTGAGTTGAACAAAATTGTTGGCTATACATAGGCAAGAGCTTTTGGGAGATTTCTTCAGGACAATGTTGGCCACCCCAGACATGAAATTGTAAAGAAGATGAAACTAGTGCGAATGAGAATGCCATGGAGAATAACAGATAATATCACAGACTGTGAAATATTTTGCATGAGGCACATGGAGTCTTACTTTGGCTAAGCAGATAAATGGGATTGTGGTTTCAACAAAAATAAAGTAAGTCTACAAAAAATATTTTGTCTGCAAAAATATCTTGAAATAAGTACAACACCTATTAATGGTTTGCTTCCTTTTTTTGTTTTGTTTGCAGGACAAAAATCTGCTTGATGTAATGCGAGCACAATACTGGTATGAGATCATCAACAATGAAGAAAATATATGTAGGAGTAGAGTGAAGAGGCTAACAAAAGAGTTTCGTGATAAACAACAAGCAGAAATGAATGCAAAATTAGGCTAGCCTCAAGTGCCAATAGCATGACTAATGAACCTTGCTTTAAGTTAGACTAACTTTGGGAACTTATGCACCAAATACTCTCAAATGAACACTATTACTATGCTTCCTTTAATAATGGTGAAGTATTAGTATACAGTATTTACTATCAGATATTATATATCGTTTATTATGCTTAATTCCAGTGAGCGAGCAGACAAAACCAATGAGCTAGCAGACAAAACTAGTGAGCTAATAGCCAAACCCAGTGAGCTATATCTTTTACTATGCTTAATTCTAGACATAAATGCAAAATCAGACTATTATAATTTTTTTTTATAATGTTAAATCAAATATTAAAGTGTACAAAATGTCAGTGTCATAGAATGCTATACTTTTATAATGTTAAATCATCAAAAAGAAGAAAATAGTTTTGTAAAATATAGTGAGCTAACAGATGAAACTAGTGAGCTATGAATCTTCAGCAATGAGTAACCTATTATAAGTTTCAAAAGTATTCACCCTATTATAAATTTCAAAATTTTTCAACATGATTTACTTAATTTTCAAATAAAAAATAATTCTCATCACGTCACATCATAAAAAAATAAAAACATCATAATGAATAAAAGTACAAGTTCAGAATTTATTAATCAAAATACAAATATACATTTGAAGTTTTGTTAAAAAAAAAAAAAAAACTATTGAATTCGCCAGATACAAAAAATTTCATTAATGCTAGAAGTCAATGCCCTGTCCTAAAACCTGCACAACCCACATTACTTATAATCAGCAAAATATAATTGTTACAAAGCATGATACAAAACCATAAACACATATAAAATAACAAACGTATGATCATACCAAAATTTCGTGCTTGATTCGCAGGTAACCTGTTGCACAAAATAAATTAGCATGTACATATCATTAGTGAGCCAAAGTATAAATATAGTGAGCAGATACACTATATTAGTGAGCCAATATATATTTTTAGTGAGCAGATACACTATATTAGTGGGCGTATTACTTTTGAATGCTAGGAGCTTCAGAAGCAGGATTCAAATGATCGGTAGGAATCCTATCCCCATTTGGTTGCCATAATCTTTCATCAAAAATCAAGCTAAAAACCCTATACATTTCACTAAAATCTACTGCTGGATTTGATACACCTGCTGGATTAGATGAACCTATAGCAACAACCTAAACTATTGCAGAAAACACATATTTTTAGTGAGCATATACATATATTTAGTGAGCCAATGTATAAATGTAGTAAGTGGAACTTGTAAGCCTAACAGTGTGAGAACTGAAAATGTAGTGAACCAATACATATTTTTAGCGAGTAGACACACTATATTAGTGAGCGTATTAACACTTTTAGTGAGCCAAAACACAGAATATTTCTACTGATCATAGCAACAAACTCAGTAAACTCCAAAAAGATATTACTATAAGACATATAACTTATTCACTGAGATTGTCAATAGAATTTAACCTGAGGTTGAGATATATCTCCTCCATTCCTTGAAGAAAACATTGCCTTCCTTGATCTTAAAATGTTTGATATCTTCTCTGATGTACTCTTCCTCCTTACATTCCTTTCACCTTTCCTTCTTAAACCTTTAGGGTTACCAATAATTTTGTTACCAGCACTAGACTATTGACAATTTTCTATGTCAGAAACATACACTGAACCCACAACAACACCAACATAAGCCTTTCACTAGTCAAAAGCTTCTTCACATAGCTTTCTTGCTTGGGTATTTGATTCAATTGCAAGAAGCAGTGCCTCAAACTACCTATGCATCTGAACCCTCTATATGAAACTAGGAACACCAATGGCATCACCACTTAGAGCTTCTTCTACAACCCGGGGGGTCTAGCTAGCCTAGTCCATCGTTTTAAAATACATTGATCAGAGACTTCAGACACACAATGAATGTTGAAAATACACAAATAGTGGCAGCAAAGAATACAAGGCTCACTGTACTTTTTACAGACACAAGCAATATTTTGGTATGGAAGATTAAACCTAACCACAAACCCAAACTTCTTCGAAAGGTGGTTCTTATACACAACATATATATGCTCCATACCATAGGAGGTTTCACTTGAGCTAAGAAGATCTTGACAACCCCTTTAATGTATTCATTCTCAAACAGTTTGTATAAGTTGTTCGTATAGATCTTCGAAGCATGCTGCAAAATGCTAACCAGTAGCAAGTACATCTCGAGGAATCCATCCTTATTTTTCACATTCTCATCCTTCTTCTTATTCCTCCACTTAGTAGCAACATCATAAAATATATTGTAAAAATCAAACAACCCACAAGTGGCACTGATGCTCTTTGACAAAGCATTTGTAGACTCACTTCTTTGTGACGATAAAATACCACCAAAGAAAACATCCTTGTAAAAAGGTGGACACCATTTTTCTTGCAACCGATACAATCTAACCAACCAAGCATTTTCAGCACATTTATACTTTTCAACCAACCTAACACACAAAAAATAGTGAGTATAAAGTAATAAGTTACTGAGCAGAAATATGTAATCTTGGTGAGTAGAAGGTATAATCTAGTGAGCAGACACATATAACTTTGGTGAGCAGAAGCTAATAATTATTGAGCAGAAAGCAATAACTTGGTGAGCACATTAATAAACAAAAACCAGATAGGGGCTTACCACTGCTAACAAAAATTAAACTCTACTTCTGTGTCACATCTCATCAAAACATGGTCAAACTTATGAACAAATCAACCCAAAATCCTAAGATAATCAATATTCTTTTTTGAATTCTCCAAGATGTGCCAAATACATAACCTATGCTTTGCCAAGGGGAAGACCTTTTCAACAGCATTTGCCATAGAAAATGCTTGGTCCGTCATCATAGATTTAGGCTACACATTATCCATAGCTTTGAAAAATATTTCAACTAATTAAAAAAAGCTCTCAATCTTCTCATTCATCAAAAATTCATATTTCAACATAAGATTCTTCGCATGATGATTCATATAAACAAAAGGTATGCATATAATCTCATAACGGTTGGTCCTATATGTCCTGTCAAATACAAGGAGATCACCAAACAATAAGTAATCACATTTCATTTGTGAATCTCTCCAAAAGAAGCTCATCAACAAATCATCCTCATCTAATTTAAACGTATAAGAAAATCTTGCTTGTTGACACACCTAATTTCTAAAACACACATCAAATGATTAGCATCGCTTCCATCTAAAGTCCTTTTGACTTCATTTGCAATACTATTATAGGCATCCCTTTCACTAAACCCGAGTAATGGCGAACCCTCGATCTCATTTCTTAGAAGCTGATAAGCATGGGAAACTTTCATACCATTCCTTCTCATCTTTTGGAAAAAATCAACATGAGCTCTTTCAACTTTTTTATGTGACCTCAACTTATGAACCTCATCTTTCAAAAGCAATTCATGATTATGACTTATGTCATGCTTCTTACAAACCCATTCCCTATTAGATTCAATGTAAAAAATAGCTCTAGCTTCACAATTGCACCTCTAGCTCTGTTTTGTAAATTTCTTATCTTTTTTCCCAGGACACCTTTTACTACTTTGTTTGTTGTAACAAAACTCCATCGAACAAACCTCTTGTGAACCCTTTCTCTTACGTAACTTGTCACATCTAATGGAAAAACCCTTACGAAAAGAATATTCATTGTATACATCAAATGCTACATCTATAGAACTGACCCTTTTAACAATCAATTATGATTCATCAGCTTCTCTGCTTCAACAGTACATTCATCATAATCTACACACTTCTCCTTATCAATCACAACACAATTAGACACGCCACCAATGATATTACCATCATCAGAAGCCACGCCTTTACCCTTTGAAACACTAGTAGGATTAATAGAAAACTTTAACATAATCATCAACATCAACAGCCTTAGTAGCAGAATGATCTAATGTAGATAGCAAAACTAATATGATTTTTGTGGTGAGCTATAATGCATAATTGGTGAGCACAAGCTTCATTCTAGTGAGCCAAATATTTGTTTTAGTGAGCAGAAAACTACTCTTTAGTGGCATATAATAAATTTTTTATAGTAAGCCATTGTTTTTCATTAGGCATAAGATTGGTTATAGTGATTACATTTAGTGAGCACAGAATCGATTTATAATTGCTGAATACAAGCTAAATCCCAATGAGCTATATGTATTTCTTTAGTGAGCCAACGACTATGTTTAATGGGCACATAACTCATAGTGATGAGCTATTGTTTCTCATATGTACATAGCGATAATAAAAGTATCATCTGGAAAAGCAACCATGATTTTTGTGTAAGCTATAATGCAAAATGGTGAGCACAACGTTAAATCCTAGTGAGCCAGACTTTTCTTTTAGCGAGAAAAAAACTACTCTGTAATACAAGGCAGCATATTCTTTATAGTGAGGTATACTGATTATAGTCAGCTATTCTTTTACTAACATGTATAAAAGTAATTATACTGATTACATGTAGTAGCGCAAAATCGATTTATGATTGCTGAGTACAAGCTAAATCCAATGAGCTAAATGTATTTCTTTAGTGAGCCAACGACTGTATTTAGTGAGCACATAACTCATAATGGTGAGCTATTGTTTCTCATATGTCACAAACAAAAATTTACATACAATGAAGTATATTCAAGCATTAAACAAAAAAACATTGTTCACTTGTATCCTAACCGGTATTAACACAATACACAACTCAAAACACCAACCAAGCATTCTACAAAAATCCAGAGCAACAAATTGCAAAAACCAACTATATATTCAAACTAATAGCTGCATTATATTTTTAGAACATGACAGCACAACAACGAATGCAATCTAGTTCAAAAATCTCGAAATTAACTCATCAAAATGCAAATTTGACGCACACAACCTCCAAACTTAAACACAAAAATAGAGATCGAAAAATCACTATCGAACCTGACGAAGAATTCGCATTTGATGAAGATTCAACATCAATAGCGACGTTAAGATCAAAACCAGCCATTAAATAATTGCTGTAAAGCAATCGAAGCACCAAAGATAAGTCAAGCAGTGGGGAGAATCAAACTACAATTTCTAAAAGGTGAGAAGCATGAATTTCCTTTTTTATTAAGACTATAGTCTCATTAATGAATTTAATGAAGTTACTATTATTATATCAAAACCTCAACTATTCAAGACCCATCTTCTTTTCCAAAAAAAAGAAAAAAGAAAATCAATGCCACCTTTTACAATCTTCTCCCCATAACAAACAAATACTTTTCTAACCCGAAAAAAGAACTTTGAATCCCTTTTCGTTGCCTATTTGGACCTCAATTTCTCCCCCTTTTTGGGTGAAAGGGTGAAGCTACAAAACAATTCAAGCAGCCTTCATCTCAAGAATTTTGCCTAAATATTCACAAGCTATATTAGTAGAAAAACTAATATAAGGACTCGAAAATCTGTAAAGATGAAAAGATAGATTGTGTCCCATATATGTAGACCTGTCCGTTCTGGTGGGCGAGTTAAATACGGGTCGGGTGTATACGAGTTCGGGTAAAATACAGGTCGGGTGTATTTCGGATTCGGGTAAGATACGGGAGGGTGTATTTCAGTTTTACGAATTTCGGGTCAAGCTAACAAGTTTGGAGCGCCTCTTTAGTGAGTTATTTCTCTTTTTGTAAAAATCAAAATCTTGACATATTTATTAATTAAAATTGTCTATATTTAATGAACAAACATTCTAATTATAATTTCTTAAAAGAATATAAAAAATATTTAAACTTTTCAATATGATATATGAATGCCATGTACCGGTAGACACTAAACCATGTTTGAGTGGGTTGGTTTGTATATTAAATATTAATAATAGGTCGGGCCATTCATGGGCCGACCTATATAAAGCATGATAATGGGTTGGAGCAGTTCGACCCCTTAATAACTTATTTAATGATTCGATAGTTTGTTAACTAATCCACCATTACTTAGTCATGTATGCTTTATTAGTGGGCCGATCCTAATATAAACACAAATTGGTCCATTTTTCAACACTGACATCAAGTTCGAGGCCAATTAGAAGGAAGACAAATGAAAGAATATTATAGACGCATAAAATATTACAACTATTTATTAATTATAACATCAAAATCTTAAATTATTACAGAGTGATATTATTTAAAATGCAATGAAATGTATTCAATTCACTAGAAATATAATGATATGACATGCACATTTTTAAAACTTGTGTTATTCCAAATTGATTTTCTTAACACTAGATAGTTCATGTCCATTTCTAAAATTATTCCATTTATAAGTAGTATATGATGTCATTTTATGAGAATGAATTTCAAAAATAATGGGTACTATCGTCTAATTTCAAAGATACAATAGTTATAAAATATCTCTCTAAATGATTCATTATAATGAAAAACTATTATTGTTAAAAGAAAAAAATTAAAGAAAAATTAAAAACAGGGATAATATTCGGGTTGAGCGGACTGGTTCGGGTTCCGATCGGGTTGGACCAAAAAAATTGCGGGTTTTTTGGGTTCAGGTTTAGAAAATCATGTTCAAAATACACAACTTCCGAGCGGGTTCGGGTCGGATTGTTGGGTCTGATCAATTTTTGTGAGGTCTACATATATGTCATTCATTCGATCGCTCTATGAACTCCATGTTAAATAGGATGAATCGTAATGTCTTCAACTCCTATATTTGCATATGTA
>NCQT01066234.1:36497-46847 GCA_002740465.1 Stenocereus thurberi
CTTCGGATCTTGGACCTTCAGTATTTGTCCGTCTAAGTGAGAAATCCCTCCCCCTTTGTTTAAGAGCCATGAGACCCAAAGCATGTGAAGAATCACGTCCACTATCCATTGGAGGTTTGGGATCTTGAATGTGTAGATTAACTGTATGTTCAGGAATAGGAGGTTGAGCATAAATCTCATTCTCATGTTGACTCCCCTCAACATTTAGAGACTGAGGGCGAATCACATTCTCTTTAATAAAAAAACCTTCACCATTCCTATCAAATAAGAGAGGTGTACCATCCTTAGTGACTTAGTAAGAATTCAAATCCTCTCTCTCACCAAGAGATGGTTGAAGGTCTTATTGTGACTCATACAATTTAAGGTCCTTTTTAAATTTCACCAAATATTTGGGAACTGATCATCAAGAAAAACAACATTGCGTTAATCCATTTCATCAATGAGATATTCAAGATCTTAATTGATTTGAAGAGTTCTCAATTTTTAGTCCAATTAAATCTTCACTTCTGCTACAAAGTATTTGAACACATCAAGTACCTAATAGTAGTGAGTTAATATGTACATACACCTATATCATAAATATAGCTATATGATGCGCTTTCACATTCATGGGCTTATAGATGTCTAGACCGAATGAATTTAAAGGGATTTGATGCCCTCAAAGCCTTGCTAAAAGACTTTATAGTTGCTTTGTTAGCTAAAATTGACGCATACGTGGGCAACTTAACCCTAATGAATCGCTTTTAAAAGGCCATATTTTGTTAGTTTGTTGAGCATGCCTCAAAACAGAGTCGAAAATGAGGCAAACATGGAATATTTTCTATTTCGTCCAAAACATCGAAAACACCTTTCAATGTGGCATGACCAAACAAATTACCGTTGTATACGATATCTAACATATTTAGATGAAAATCAGAGAGAAAACTAATCTCAGAAACAAAAGACACATGGGAACATCGCACCCTAGGTGCATAGAGAGCATGGTGATGACACAACGTAGTCTTTTCACGAAGTTTCAGGTGATATGTGCTTAATTCAAGGACATCTTCTTCACTATCGTTACAAAAAATGATAATTTATAAACCCATCAATTAGCGATGAAGGTTCATTAAATCAGCTTGATCTGAAGTATGTGCTTGGTTGTTCCCGTATATACAATCCACGAGAGATCATAGTTGGCAGCTAATGCTTGGGAGCACGCATATTTTTCAGGAGCAACTGTGAAAGAAGGTACCTTAATCGACTTAAGACAACCTCAAGCGCAGGGCCTCTTATTTCCACAGTTATAGCACTTGACAGGTGTTATATTCGTCTCTTTTTTTCCTTAACCTTTTTCCCTTTGGTAATACCACCCGTAGGCCCGCAACTTCAAGGTGAAATGAGTCTGGTTAAACTTGATGCTAAGCTAATCCCACATGTACTCAACAACGGGATAGCTTTCAGTTTGTCCACCAGATCGACATTTATGCAATACAACATAGTATAACATATTGATTGATCCATTCTCAAACCATTGCTCATATTTTCTTAGGTTTTCTCTATACTATTCACTAGCGGTACCATATTTGCGATTCTAGGAGATCTAGAAGTCGTCAAGTGTTCTAACACTTTACACTCGTTCAGAAAAAACTAAATCTTCTAACACTATGTGTTATAGTTGGTGCTATCTATATGTTCATCGGTAAACAAATCACCAATCATATTTTAATTGCCATATCTAGAAGTATATATTTTTAAAAATAGACATTAGGCATATTTTGAAATAATTAAATTATCAAAACTCAATCATTCATGTCGTATGATCAAAGATTTCGCCAAACTCATAATCATCACAAACAGACACAAATTAGAAGTTTACATAATTTAATTATCACATTTTTCCATGAAACAAAATTTATGGAGAGTAGTATTGTTAAATTAAACTAATTAACACTTTTGAAATATCACAAGGATATTCAACTTAATCATGTAAAACAAAATTGCATGTAGTTATGCTATGTAAAACAAATTTATATAGTTATAAATATGTCACTCAAAACTATATTGAATGACATATCTACCAAAAAATTCAGATTATTATATAAAATGTATTTATATAATAAAATCAAACGATATTGCAAAACATATTTGAATGATAGCATGTTACAAAAGAAGTCCATTAAAGCCGAAAGAACATTATATAAAAAACATTTATATTATTATAGATAACATAAAACTTATTCGAATGTCACTCGTAAATTATAAAACACATTTATAATTTTACAAATTTAAATTTCATGAAACGAATTCATAAAATACTACTAAATTACATAATTAGCATGAAACGAATTCTTATTCATTAATTTGGGCGAGAGAAAGCTGCCTAAAACAATTAGCAAATTTACTACAATTCATGGAGTTTGTATATATATAAAACATATTTATACATAACACTGCTAATTGGTGATTGACACAGAACATATTCACATAATCAAATAAAACATATTTATTCAATATAATTTGTAACATGAAGCATATCTAAAATTTAATCGTAAGTAATTATATAGAACGCATCCATATAATAATACAAATTAAAACAAAATGAAACAAATTCAAGTAAGAAAATTCTCAATATAACAACACGAAATGAATTCAAATAATAATTACATATCATATAGATTAAATAATATGAAACACATTCACGTAGTATTATATAATACACATTCGCCTAATATTATGTAACAAATTCATATCTACAATTGAAACACATCTATAACTTATAAGCATAACCTATGAAACTTATTCATATTTCAATAGCAAATAATTGTATAAAACAGATTTATATAATTGTTATAGTTCTATGAAATGAATTCATAACATATTGTTCAATTAAATAGTTAGTATAAAACACATTTATGCAATATAACTTGTTATATGAAATGTATCGAAATAACACTCGCAAATTATTATGTAAGACGTATATTCATATAACATCGCAAATTTAAATTTTATAAAACAAATTCATAAATGATTATCACATGCCCTATATATCCCAATAATGGCATGAAACATATTCATAAAAAGATTGCTCAATTACATAAGAGGACTTTATATAAAACAAATTTATGAAATAAATTCAAATAATACAAATGTGAGCAGGCCATTGAATTGATCAATATCCATGAATCTGTTAAATCATAAAACAAGAAAAGAAAGAAACGACCCCTCTCTTCCTCTGACCCTTCTCTCTAATTTACGACAAGCCCAAAATAGAGGAGGAGCCCGACCAATCCTCCTTTCTCTTGGCCATGGATGACCCCCCACCTTTGCCCTATTCCTATACTCACAGCTTTTATCAGTTCTAGGCAGCCACAAGCACTTCGAAGAACAACTCCACCACCCATAGGATGAGTTATGCCACCCTCCACTGCCATGGGAAATACATCCGGTAAAGTACCAGCTGCTCTTTAATTTTGACTCAAATCCCCCTGCCATCAGAAGGATCTACCGGATTCAAGTCAAGTGATGCTGCTGTGCGCCCTATGTGAGCCCACGAGTGTTTTACTTGGTGTCATACTGAGGTTTTCTTGTGGGTAATACATAGATGGGTGTTTTGGGAGGGGAGTGGAGGAAAAGAGAAGGTGAAAACCACTTTCATAGGCGGAGAGTAACACACACGCGCCACCCATCCCTCGGCAAACTTGATGGGTGCGTTTCATTTCTCCTCCTTGTTTCAACCTCTTTCAAAATTCCTTTTTTTCATGTTATTATTGCTTTGAGGGGGTTATGTTCAGCTTAGGCCATTAGGACTTGGTTGAGACTAACGCCGCTGTAGCCACAGAGGCATGGCGCACGGCGGATCTTTGTCAGTGGCATAGGTCGATTCCTTGGTGTAGAATGAGGCAAGGCCATAGTTTGTCTTGTTTTGGTCAAGGTTTACGTTCCGATAATTAGTAAGATTACTGGGTTAGAGTTTTAGGTCAGAAAGCATCACACATAGCCATGTACTTAAACATACTCACTAGCTAACTATGAACCATTTCGGTGGATGGTCAAGGTTTAAGATCTTAGGGTTTCTGGAGTTACTAGACACATTAGTTCTAATAGCATAAGAACCTAGCATGACATATAATTAAGCATGCTATCATCTAAACAAATTAGCATAATAACGAAGCACAACCTGCTTTCAAGAATCCTATTTCACATAATTTGCAAAATTAAACAAAATAATCGCATATAAATCCTGATTGGTTTAATCAGGGCTAGAAACCGAGCAACATTGACTTTGATACTACTATTGGAAAATTAAGGACATACCTTAGTACGGAAGCGTGGGATCGCCTTACTCGGTGATTGCTTACAAATTGTTAAACTGGATTAACGGTGGTGACTAGAGTCACTGTATGACATCACACCCCAAGCCCAACCCCTATGTGATAGTAAAATTAACCTGATAGAGAGTGGACAAAGGTGGAGAGAGATTAACCATTTTTACTGCTCTTAGTTAGCTCCAATATTTGTAACTGATAGAAGATTATTACAAACAATTAATACATAATTAATTGTCCATTTAACGTGGGTATAAATGTAACCGTTGTACGCGGTCAACAGGGACAAGTCAATTATGGATTCTCCCTTCTCGTGAAGTGCCTTAGGCTTGGGATTCCTTTTGATGTTGTCATCTTCACTACACTCATGAATAGCCTTATTCATAATGATCGGTGGGATTAAGCAGTGGATTTGTTGGACAAGATTGTTGAGCAAAGCTTCCATTCAACTATTGTTATCTATGATGCTCAAGTCAAAGGTCTTTGTAAAACTGGAGACACTATAGGTGATTTTCGCAATATTAAGAGTAGTATTCACAAGCCTAATATTATCCTATATAGCACCATCATTGATACTCTATAAGGACAAGTTATTGCCCTAACCCCTTGAACTCTTCTTGGAGATGAAGGGAAATGACATCTCACTCAATGTCATCACTTATAACAACATTATTTATGGAATGTGTAATTTGGAACAATTGAAAGATGTTCTGGTATTGTTGTCTGGAATGAATGGCAGAGAGCAATGTAGTTTTCATTGGTGAGACCTATAGAATATAGTATGTTGACTGACATGCATTGTAAAGATGAAAGAGTCGATGAAGCACTAAGGATACTTAAATATATGATTCATAGAGTTCATGTACATAGAGTTCATGTACCATTATTGCTTAAAATGCTATCTTGGAACGATATTATTGGTGTGACCAAAAGAAGAGGCATCATAGTTAGTTCAGGTTATGAAGAAAAATGGTTGTAGACCTAATGTTGTGGCATTCGGTACCTTGATAAAGGGATGTTGTTGCAACAACCAAAGATTCAAAGATGTCCTCAACTAATTTCAGGAAATGTGTGACAAAGATATTGCACCAAATGCTGTTACCTATAGCACTCTTAGAGATGCCTTCTGTAAAGCTGACTAGCTCCAATATGCATGTAAATTATTCATGAAAATAAAACTTCATAGGATTTCTCCAAATATTTTCACATACACTTCATGAATTTATAGCCCATATAAAAATGGACATTGTGAGCAAATAGTGACACAGGAGAGGGAGAAATAGAAGTGGAATAATAAAGCCTGCAAGATGTAACTTGTTGAAGATGTAGAGAGAATTTCTTCTTTGAGTTCCCGCCCTAAGGGTTGCGACCAAATTGTACAACATGCACGATAGAGATCATGAATCTTTTTAAGAAGGGGCACACTCATTGATAAGGAAAATGGAGGACAATGATTGCTTTGCTAATGCTTGCACATACGACATGATGACCAAAGGAGTTATTCGCTATAATGACTTGTAAGTTGCACTACATTATTGTCATATTATGGTGAATCAAAGGCTTGAAGTTAATGCTGTGATTTTGTTTTTGGACCTTTTGTCTTATAATCACTTAAGTAATTCTTTAATGAAATTGCTCCAAACGTCCTTGTTTTCACTGAGAGATAGAGTGAATGTAGATGTTTGATGATAGAATGGCCTGAGTCACACTTGGACTATCATAATATTTGCTACTTTTTAGATATGTACTGTCGGTTTTTTTTGGGGTATAGTCCATCATTATACACTTTTGGTCTCTCGTTGATCCAAATCCCCTTACCCTTTTGCTATAAATTGTTTTGTCTAAGTGTTCAAAGGTGGCACGAGGACTAAGTTTAAATTGTCATACATGATACAACCTTTAAATTATCGAGAAAGAAAGTGGTTCCATTCGTACTGGTGCCGCAACAAATGAAAAACTATACATCTTATATTTTCTTATAGATGGGATCGACATTAAGTAAGATGTTGACTAATTAAGGTTATTCTGTAGGAAATGTCAAAGAAGACAAATAGTTGGTGCATAGGCATTTTTAAAAAAAATGATGAGGGATTTGATTTCCTCATTTGAAGAGATTTACTCCATTCATTCTTGAGGAAGACTGCTTGTATAAAGTGGTTCCACTTATATGTAGTTTGTACTTGCATTAGATACTCGAATTTTTAACCATTTATTTTATTTTTTTGGCCATTCTCATTGATTGAACATTTAATTGGATAAACAATTATTTAGTTCTTCTAGTACTGTTTTTTGGGCAATGTCGACTTGACATATATTAAATATGGTTGAAGTGGATGTATGGGAATGAAATATACCTCATACGTTAAATAGGAGGAAATTATAGGCAAGAAATCTTTAGATTTGGTTCAAGCTTAAATCAAACAATATCTAAAGTTCAAATGAAATATTTTGCCAATATTTAGTTTTTTGGACAAAACAAATCAAGTAAGTCTAAATTTGCTAAAAATCGCATTTAAATAATAGAAGTTAGAAAAATCTTGTATCCAAATCTACAATTCAAAGGAAAAATTCATTACCTTCCATTTTTTTTTCCTTATGCAATACAATCAGATCTGCCCTAAAGGACATACTGGGCCACTGTTACTTGTTAGATGCCCAATCATTAATCTTCTTTCATATTCCCACCAGAGCAACCTCAATTTGCGTCCTACTCAAAGTCCATCCTCTTAGAAAATGTGTTGAAAAATTTATATGATCCATCTACTATATGATTGTTAGTTTAATTGTGGTGCATGATCTTGCATTTTATTAATGAAGCAATGCCTACTATAGTTCTAGAAATACATACCTCTAGGAATCAAGTAGGTAAAATTAATGTTAAAAACCACCCATATAACAAATACATAATGGGAAAAAAAAAATTACATATGTGACAATTGTAAGCACTTGCTCCCAAAAGCACAAAATAATTTGCCTTGATGAAGAGTTGAAGATGATGCAAGACATAACTTTGATTATCTCTCGATAAGTTCTGGCATGCACAATGAGCTAGTAGGCCCTTTTTTGCTTATTTTGACCATTTCCCCTTTCTTTATACTCTTGATATTTTCCTTACACTATTAACTTAGATGTACAGGAATTAGGTACACCCACATTGCCAAGCCCAAAAGTGTGCGGCCTAATTAGTAAAATATACAATGTAGAAATTGATTAATAACTTTTCTGTGCAAATATATGTCACATAAGTAATACCAGATTTTGGTTTTCAAGGCCATAGGTTGAAGGCTAACAACAAATGAATAATTTTTTACAAATTTTTTTCACCTTCCTATCCTTTTTCTTCTATCTTTTTTTTTTTTATGTTTTCTGCAAACTTGGTTTTTTTAAATATACATATTATACTAGTTAGAGTTAGATTTTCAATCAATTTTATCCATAAAAATTTGTTCATTATACAAAATAAGTTTGCTCACAAAATAGAAATTTAGCTATCAACATTTTATTATTCACCAAAAAATTTTATTTTTTTTAAAAAAGTATTCTATAAGTCGAAGCTCCAATAAAAAAACGTATTGTCCATAAAATGTCAACTAATTGTTGGCAAAATATTAACCTATTAAATTTTATTTTTTTTAAAAAATGTATTCTACAAGTCGAAGATCCAATAAAAAATGTATTGTTCACAAAATGTCAACTAATTGTTGACAAAATATAAACCTATTGTTCATAAAATATAAACCCATTGTTCTCAAAAATAGAACTTTTATGCTATCAATGTTCTATTGTTCACCAAAATTCAAAGTTCTAATAAAAAATGTTACATTGTTCACAGAAAAATGTTAATCTATTGTTCACAAAAAGTTAATTGACAATGTTTCCATGTTGGTTTTTATTTATTTATTTTTTTTAGGTTTTGCTTTGACTATACTTATGGTATTGAAGCCAACATTTCCCCCCAGAAGCAACTAATTTTTAGTTTTGCTTTTTTAGTGATGGTTTCTTCTTATGAATTCGGAGATTGCTCAATTAATCCAAGTATTTATTTTTCATATTTGTTTATTCATGTGATTATAGTTATGTGAAACATTTGTCAAGCTAGAGTATGCCATATTGGTCAGTATGGAGATATATGCATAAGTTACCAAACGAAGGTTCGTTAGTAAATGCAACTGGACACGCCCAATTGTGAGCATTGAGCATTGTCTAGCAAGAAAATAAAAAACATTTGGAGAGGCTATAGGAGCCAAATTTTCATAGTAGTCAATTCATTTGGACTTTTGTGGTCCAACGAATGTGATAACACAACACATCACATCTGTGCCTTATTTCTTTTCAATTGATAGGATTAGGTCTACTTGACTTCATATGAGTCTAAGGCAATATGTTGCTCCACAAATCATGCGATCTTGGTTGAAATCAATTAGACCTAAGAGGTTAAATCCTCATGGACCAAATTAATGCTAAAAATTGGCATAGTTTAGTGGATTTTGTGATGAAAAAGGAATAGTTTATTAGCTAACTGTTCCTAAATGGTCACATCAAAATGGTGTTGTGATGAAAACAAAATACTTTTAAGATGGCAGGATCAATGATTCCCCAGACAAAATTATTTTATATTGTATAAAGGAGATTCTTCTCAATTTATGATCTTGACCGTGTGAGTATTAAGTTAGTTACAACCAATCCAGATAAGTTATGGATTGGTAGAAGTCCAAAACATAAGAGCTTTAAGACCTTAGGGGTATGCAACCTGTGCACGCAACCCTTCCCATGGAAATGTCAAAGGGGGAAGAAGAGTGCCTTTTTGGGATACTCTTAACACCTTGAAATACTTTGTGCTCAATAGGTTCCAAGAGTGTAGGAATGCAACTAAATTCAAATAAATAGACATCACATTCTAAAGAACGAATTTCCAAAGAAGTACGAGATAGGTGAATGCTTATCTCTATTAGTTCTCCAAGTTGGATTGGATCCCTTCATTTGAGTGGGAGGCTTTTTACTGATGATGAATAAGTCTATCATTAAGCTGTACCTTCATCATTAAAAGCGAGTGAAAGTGACCCTATTCTTCTTCCAAGTGGGAGTGATATGATTGGTTTTGGTTTAAGTGAGAGAAAAATCTATGCAAAAGGAATGATTAGAGATTATATGGATCTTTACTAAAAGCTTTACTCTATGTCATTTGACAATGAGGTAAATGAACCCTTCTTGACACTCCTATAAGGGGAAATGAGTTAAGATGCTCTTTCCATTCCTTATAAGGGTAAACAGATTAAGCCAATGGAAAATATAATGGAATTAATAAAGGTTAATAAGATGTTGGAGTTAGTTGACCTTCAACAAGGACACAGTTATTTGAGAACAAGTGGGTTCATAAATAGTAATGCTAATGGCACGATTGACATTAGGCTTAACTAGTTGCAAAAGGGTAACCATAACAGGCTAGGATCAACTACAAAGAGTTGTTCCCTCCTATTGTGTGATTTGCCTTGATTCACCTTTCTCTAGATATTGTTGCTATTTTGGACCTAAGGTTACATCATACAGATGTACAAATGTCACTATCAAAGAGATCTAAGTGAAGAAACTTGAATCGAACAACATAAGGGTTTTTATCCAAAAAGGTCACAACATGTGGTTTGTAGACATATGTGGTCACTTTTTGATCTTAAAGAATCTTAAACATGCTAGTGTATTTGCTTTTCATAGTGTGGTCACCTATAGAGGTTTCACTATGATTGATGAAAATTACTGTGTTTATACTAAATGGGTCCAAATGGCAACTAATAAGTGCTTAATGTGTGCACCATTTTAGGGCCATTTTGTCACATTTTTAGGGAAAATAATGTACTTTACTTTATAATTTATACTCCTTTTTTCATTTTATACTTGGGTATGGTTGTTTGATATGTTTTGCAGGATTTTAGGCCTTTTTACCCAACATTTGACCCTATATAGGTCTCACCATTGGATGCCACTGAGCTACCGTGCCCATGAAAGAGAGGAAGAATAGAAGGATGATGAACCAGCCAAGACCACGGTC